>JAHWFP010258292.1:0-33153 GCA_023313725.1 Lithobius niger | reverse complement strand
TTTTTTTTTAACTCTTTTAACATAGAAGCACTTGTTACTTCTGGCAAGGTTCGTACTGATATTTGGAACCCCTGGAAAAGCCTTGGAAAATAAAAATAGAATTCCAGGATTGGCAAAATGTCTCGAGTTTCTGAAGACTTGTGGACATTTTTCCTACTTTTTCTGCCAAAATCTCTTCGTAACGAAACATGACTTATCTTGTATTACCGGGGACGGATTGGGAAGGTGTGGGCCTCCCCGGGAAAGAGAAAGTGGGTCCCCTTTTCTCCCAAATCTTGAGGACCGTCTTTTTTTTTCATCTTGCTATGTGATCCTCAAATTGCTATGCATTGTGTGTGAATTGCGACCATTTGTGTGCGTTTCTGTGACTAGAGGAGGTCCCGACCTAAGGAATGGGCCTCCTATGGTGAGGGCCACCCCAGGGATCCCCGGATTCCTGGACGGGCGAATCTGGCACTGCATATTATCAAATGGAAACTGTATTTCTTAATTTGCGCGAATGTGGCAAATTGTGACATAGACTATATCAAAGAACTTCTTAATTTATTTTTATTTTTTTTTTGTTATGACGTATACTGAATTAATAAAAAAAAAAGTGTTGATGTGAGCCATTTTTTGTGAATTATCATTTTGATGCGTTCTTAGATATGAATTTTGAATGAGAAAATTTATAGACAAACAATTATTTATAGACAGAAAAAAAGGTAGATGACGATAAAACCGTGTGACCTATTGTACATTCACATTCCTATGTAAGTTGTGATACCCACCCAAAACCAAAACTGGTATAAGAGACGCCACCAAATTTCTGAATATGGTCAACCTTTGAAAGTAGTGATATCATTAAACCCGGGAAAGGCTGCCAAGGTTAGTCCTATTAGCCAAATTAATCGCACTGGGTAATACTTTGGACGTTAAATGAAAACTTGAAGATTGCTACCGCAATTTAAGTTTTGAACTATTAGTCGGTGTGATAACTTAGTTAATAGGATTAACATTGGCAGCCTTTACCTGGTTGAGGGATATCACTACTTTCAAAGGCCGACCCTTGGAAACTTGGCAGCTTTTCTTATACCAGTTCTGGTTTTGGGTGGATGATCATTACTGGAAACATCTTTTAATTTTCGTTACAAGTCCTTGAAAAACTCTTTGGAACGTCCTGGATTGTCAATTACAAGTTTCTGTAGGAACCCTGTGCTAACAAACTTGTACAATTTCTATTCTGGCAATGACATTATTTCTACATCATACGTTTTAACAGCAATTTCAGAAGCGGGAAACAGCATGTTTCCATATTCCATTGAAATCTCAGAATAAATCATTGAAACCGATAACATACTTGTTCCGACCAGTTATGGATCATTAAACACAAATCATTACAGAGATTTGAGTTAAATTCCAAATCCATAAAGCCATAAACTATAATCAATCAAAACGTTAGCTAGATCATTACAACTGAATGACTAATGCTCGAGTTTGTTCGTGACCCATTCTGAATTAACAAATGGATTTTCAACAAGAGCACCAAAGTTTCTGCCGTTTATAATTTTAGAAGTTGTTAAAGTCAATTACTTAAAAACCCATTTCTACCCTAATTCCTGTGTAACCTAGGCTGACTGGGAATATTAGTCCTACAAAAATCCGGAGTTGTGAGTAATAAGCAAAGCTCAAAGATCGGAAAAGTATCTTAGCTGAAAGCAATAGGAGGATTTAAAACTAATAAAACCTACTAAAATTACACACAAAAAAACGTAATGGTCGCACAACTTTTCGGGATTCACTTCATCCCGTTGTCAAGAGCTTTAAAAAGTGAGGAAATAGAACTCGCATATCAAAGTCAAGGAACACTTAAAGGAACACTTAAAAAGTTTAAAAAGTCAAAATTAAAACAAAACGCGAATGCTTATCAACCTGGCCAGAACAGGTATGCGGAAACAAGACCCCGACCTCTCACCTGCAAATGGAGGTTCAAAGTGAGGCTGAATGTGAAAGACACTACCATTTATAGTACCGTGCAGGCGAAATGCAGTGTGGGAAAGTACAGGTATAAATATGGGTATATTACTACGTATTACTTAACTCAGCTAATCCAAGTTGTTTTGATTACAGGAACGTATTCTGTAATGGATTTAATTTCGGCTGTGATATGGTTATGTACAGCAGGCTGGTGTGATAAAATTTCAATGAGTGTTTCCAAGTTAATTCTAGAGCTAAGCTTTTTATCTTTGATGAGAATATGAGCATTTTCCAGGTCAGGTGTGTGGCCTGCCTGCATCCTATTGGGCGATTTCCCAGTGCTCATGCAGGGCTGAACCAAAGAATTAGTCGTAAAATTAAATTTAAAATTCGATCTGTGGTTCGTAATTCTTTCCCACAGTTTTTGAAGCCTTTGTCCCAAAACGGTGGCATCACAAGTAGATTCTTTACATGGAATCCGGTATACCGTATTGCCAGAGTTCATTATTTTCTCTTTTTTATCGATATCTTTGCCAGGGATGGTCAGCCACTTAATGTTAGGGAAGTTGCTAGAGACAAGCCTAATACGATTTTCGGCTAAAATTTCTAAGCTGTTCAGCTGTGATTCCTTGTACATACGGCAAAGTAAAGTAATTTAAAGGCTTTTCTCTAATTTTTGTTTTATTATGTAAGGTTTCAGTAATAAGTCTGGTGATTAAAGGCAATGTACACCGGTTTTCTAAGTATTTCTGCAAGGTGTACTGAATTTTGGTGCCTAAGATGTTCTTGTTTGTAGTATGTCTAAAAATTCTTTTAATTTCACCAATGACCACATTCTTTTTGTACTGCGTATCAGTATACGAATTAAAATCGATAATTCTTATGTTAATTAGCACTAAGAACTAGTCATCTGCACTGCATCGATTTTCATGCTTTTATAACGAAAGACCCGACTGATAACAAAATCCGCTCCACAATATTTGATTTCTTATGTTGAGAATTGCAGTTTGGCTGCTGAAAGCTTCAATAAATAAATGTATACTGTGAAAAGGCTGTGAGTGTTGAATTTAATTTTGGATTCCCAGTGATTTAGTGAGTACTTAGCTTTTTTTTTTTTAGTTTAATAAACCATTTTCTCGAACAGTAAGGCTACAAAAACTGCAATTCTACAGTAGCGGATCCAGAATAAAATTGAAGAAAGGACTATTCCAGATCAGCTAGGCGTCGAAAACACCATTTTGTTGATAATGGTTCCAGTTCCAGGTTTTTTTTTCTTCGGGGGGAAAGAGGAGGAAGGGTGCATATTTCACATTATAAGGGATTTAGTGCATTTGAAGACTTCCACGAAGTTTTTTTTCCTATCAATAATATCAGTGTGGTAAAGCAAAAGCACTTGTGTACAATGGTTTACAACACAAGAAACATGAATTAAATTTTTCAAGAAATGTATCTGACAACGTGTTTTCACATAGTAAAAGGCCATTCAAACTAGGCGTATATGGGTAGCCTGGGTGCCATTGGTCACGTGGTTGTCTCATTTTTGTACCTGAATAGGAAAAATTTCTCCATAATGTTCAGTTTTTATTCGAGGAGGTGTACAAGCGGTGGGGGATGTTCAACAATCAATGATACTGATTACTTGTAATTTGTACATATCCTACACCAAGAAAGTATATATATCGTGTGTTGTAAAGGGTCTCTCTGGCAGTGCTGCAGTTAGGGGTGGTGCAAAAGACGCAAGGCACCCGGGCCCAGAACACCCAAATTCACGATTGCCGCAAAATTGTTTTGTCTGAATATAGAGAGTCACTTTGACCCCATAATTGTTTAGTCGTTGAGGTGAACGCCCAAGATTTTACCTTGGTAGCCTATTTTGGAAAAGGCTGGTTTAGCACTACTGGGAGGGCGCCTCATCCACATACACAGAAATAAAACTAATATGAATATGAAATAATTCACATCAGCAGTGAATTGAGGTCGAAGGAAGGGCCAGAATTCCTACCTGCACAGAAAAAAAATGAAGTTATTCTAATGAATACAATAAATTAATCAGTACTCCACAGTAGGCATAAGGGTATGCGTGTTATTGGGATCGCCTCTAGAGTTCTTCCCTAATCACAAACCCAATGCCTTTCTTAATTCTTTGACGCTGCAAATTGAGGAAGTTCTGTCATACAGCAACACCACAACGACTACAATAACGGTCAACATTCAAACCATCCCACTGGTGATTACCTGGCAGCAAGAAGTAGTACAGGCAAGCCACCCAAATTCAGCTGTCCTGCCCAAAAGCCACAGGCACACAGGAAACAAACACAACGAAAAACCCATTTCCAAACGAGACACAAATTTTGGACTAATATAAACCAAAAAAAAAACACAAATAAAACGTCTAATATATTAAATATTTAAAGGTAATAAAAATAAAACAATAAAATAATAAACTAAATAAATTAAATAAATTAACACCAAACAGAAGGTAAAGTATAATATAAAAGTAAAATAAATCAAACTATTAATTAAATCTAATTAATTTTAGATAATATTTTTTAATGTTAATAAATAACCCTTTATTCAAATAAAATAATGAAATTTAAATATTTAAATAATACTAATAACAATAATATTAATAATAAAATTAAAAATGAATGACTGATAAGCAAATTTTCTTTAAATAGTAGCAGAATTCAAATACTATGGCAATAAAAATGTAAATCAGGTTTGCTACAAACTATTGACCAACGCTAAAAAACATCCAACAAATGATTAACAACTTGAAAGTCTTTTCCAACCACACGTGACCAAACACGTGACCAAATGCCCTTCCATTCACCTACCCTATCTATTCATGCGTTGTCTTCCATGGTTTTAAAATTAAAAGCTTTAAGCCAAATACCCTCATACAATCTTCTAGGCAAAAATTCATTTCTTCATCATCCCCGTCTAAAATTGCAACCTTGACCCATTCCAAAGCATGCCCACCCAGTATTAATAGCATATTTGACCAAATCGAATTTAAAGATAGGTACCGTTTTTAAATGAGCTTTAAAAAAATAAGCTTAGTTGAGGGAGGGGGGGGTGAAGTGTCCCCTCCCCTTTTCATCACCGATCGACACAGTTCCAGTTCCCTGTATATTAGCAATTAAGCACTGGTAGCGACCTATACAATCAGCTTCAATGTTCAAATATTTACCATCCTAGCAGTCGTTAAAGAGACGAGAAAGACTCAAGGGGCCAGAAGCAAAAGAAATGGAGAAAAAAAAAAAGAACAAAGAAAGAATCAATTGAAACTGGCGGGTTCTTAATGGAACCTCAGAGACAAATAAATCCCAAGACAGACTACAAATCATCGACGTAAACAAAAAAAGAAAGAATAAGCTCTTCTCTCTCTTCCGTTATCTGGATCCTCCAATTATTCGGCAAGCCACGTTTGATTAGCAGAAACAAGGCTCGTGATTACCGTCCGAAATTAGAGCAATCAAGCGTACGAGCATTACCGTTCACTCACTGCGGCTTGGCTAACGTTTAATAAATAACGAGCCTACTTAAATTAGACCAAGATGTATGGAGAGGAAGGGTTCGTATTGCTGGCCGTGCAGCCTTGCCTATATACCTCCGGTCCGCCGAGTTTGCTGTTATCCCCAAAACGTGTTCTAATTATATCGCCTGCCACTGATGGGGCCTATCGCTCAACTCGCCAATTTCTTTTCTATTGTGCTTTATTATTGATCGCGGCCAAACGATAATTGCTAATTTCAAAAGCCAACATTTGGGCAAGTGGTGGAGGGAGGGAGAGGGAGATCAATAGTTGTTAACTGTTCGATATTGAGACTGGACATTTGATCACACGCATACAGGTCAGGTTAATTGGCCGTATCAGATTATAATGAGCTTCTAATTTGCAAAAGTCATCTCACCACTTCGCAACAATTACGTTAACTGCCACGTCCGGTAAAATGGTAACAGCTGCCTTTTCGCCTGACAATCTGTTAAAGTAGCGTTCGTTGCGTCCACCTGGGCACCTGGGGTAGATCGTGTGGCCTAATAACACCGTCACCCCCTAATGAGATTAAATTACTCATTTCCGTACAGACCATGGAGAATTAGTTCTAGTCATGCTAATAAGTTTATATTTATCCCTGTGTAAAGCCAATTACTGTCTGAGTAGTTTGCAGCGTCTCATAGTGATACGGAGTTTGTTAGTTCGGATCCAGGATCCATCATATCAGTGAATGAAATACTGATATGATGTGCTGTTGTTTCCTTTACTCATAAGCCTTAGCTCTGAAGGTCCTAAATTAGAAGGCAACATATGTACCGAATTTGTGGACAAAAATGACCCTAAGGCAAATGTGATCCTTAAATCTCAAGTTTGAGGTCAATAGTATCCTTTATTTATTCATAAATAAAAATTAAATTAGCCTGTTGTTGCTTTGATATATGCGAGTTTGTCCTCGAGTTCTTCTTATAATGCCTTTAGTTGTTTTCGACTATACTGAGTAAACGTTTTCACCATTTTTCAGAGTTTACCGTTCGATAATCCATTTAAATAAATTTGCTGCCCACTTTAGCAATGCACGGTATCATCATCACCATTTAGGCACCTGAATTTACGATTTTACCTAGTAGTAGTTAAACAAAGATGAAACCAACGGCATTCTCTCTTGAAAACTGTCATAAATAACATATCAAAAGTCGACCAAAATATGTTTGGTGGAAAGTCGCCATTTTTTTCAAAATGGCGCCCAAATTCGACACTTTCATTGTTATTTATTGAAATGCTGAATTCCCTCACACAGTTAGCACAGTTATATCCCTAACTTTATTGTTCCTCTTGAAATTTCCTTTCCACTGATACCATACATAACCGGAAATAACTACCGAAAGTGGTACTGATGTGTTAGTGAAAAGACGCTATTTTTTCAAATTGACGTGTGACTGACACTTTGAATTCCCTTTTACAGTTAGCGAAATTACACCCATGCCTTTATTGTTTCTCTTGAAATAGCCTTTCCAATGATACCAAACACAACAAGAATATGCCGTATATGCCGTAATGGAAATAATACTGCCCAAAATTGAAGGCGTTGTTCACGTTGTGTGAAAAGCATTGAATTTGGTACTGGAAAAAAAGTTATGATAGCAAGTTCAAACCCCTCCCCTCCCCGGGGGGCTTAATCCCCTCAAAAAGGTTATTTGGCTGTAACTCCTTAACCGTCAATAAATCAAAAGCATAATGTGAAGCAAAAACGTTCAGCACAGAATTCTGGGCAGGAAAGGTTCTATACATCTTTTACGTAAATGCAACCCTTAAACCACAAAATCGTAATATCACCCTTATTCGCGTGAACGCTCCTTTTTTCACTTAGTTGTTGTAGTGTTTTTCGTGCTCTTGCGAAACCTCTAATAGCCAGAAATGGACATGCTTAGATTTTCTGAAAGGTGGAAATCGCTTCTTCCCATCAATCCTAACCAAAACTGTTTAACTTAGGTAAGGACCGTCCTACACCCATTTAAAGGTGAAGAGGTAATGGCGTACCAGCAAAAGTTTATGGTGATTTTCGAATTCAAAGTGCTCTATAGCTAGCCCTCTAATTGGCCGAAATGAACATGCTTAAGATTTTCTGAAAGATGGGGATCAATTCTTTCCATCAAACTTAACCAAAATTGTTTAGCTTAGATAGGGACCATCTTACGCCCGTTTAAATGTGTAGCTGTAATTGGTGTAGCGGCTAGTTTCATTTTCAAAGTGACATTGTAATGCTTGTATTTGTATCTAAGATAAACAACTTCAGTGAGGATTGATGAAAAGAATAGATCCCTATCTTTCAGAAATTCCTAAGCGTGTTCATTTCGGGCTAGCAAGAGCACTTTGAATACGAAAACCACCATATGTTTTCGCTGCTACGCAGTTACCTCTTCACCTTTGAATGAGTGTAGGACGGTCCATACGTAAGTTAAACAATTTTGGTTGGGATTGGTGGAAAGAACAGATCCCCACCTTTCAGAAAATGTAAGCATGTTCATTTCGGGCTATTAGAGGATTCGCATTAGCATGAAAATCACTACAACAACCAACGGAGAAAAGAAGCGTTTGTACGAATTATGGGTGATAATACGATTTTGTGGTTTAAGGGTTGCTTTTACGTAAAAGATGCATATCACCTTTCCTGTCCTGAATTGTGTGCTGAACAGTTTTGCTTAACATTATGCCTTTGATTTATTGACGGTTAAGGAGTTACAGCCAAATAACTTTTTTTTTTTGGGGGGGGGGGGATTAGGTCACCCCTACCCCCAAGGGCGTTTTGAACTTGCTATCATAGTTTTTTTTTTCTAGTTAACTTTCATGTGCATCCATACCAAATTCAATGCTTTTCACACAAAGTGAACAATGCCTTCCATTTTCCATTATAGTTTCCATTACGGCATATACTATCCACTATTCATGATTCATTAGTACCACTTCCGGTAAGTACTTCCGGTTGGGTTTGGTATCATTGGAAAGGAAATTTCAAGAGGAACAATATTGTTAGGGATGTAATATCTCTAACTGTGAAAGGGAATTCAAAGTGGCATATTCAGGTGCCATTTTGAAAAAATGCCGTTGTTTCACTAACACCTTAGTACCACTTCCGGTATTTACTTCCGGTTATGTATGGTGCCATTGGAAAGGAAAATTCAAGAGGAACAATAAAGTTACGGATATAATTTTGCTAACTGTGAAAGGGAATTCAGTATTTCAATAAATAACAGTGAAAGTGTCGAATTTGGGCGCCATTTTGAAAAAAATGGCGGCTTCCCACCAAAAATATTTTGGTAGACTTTTGATATGTTTTTTCACAGTTATAATTCGGAGAATTAAAATATTTACCGCTCATTTTCAAAAACAAGACAGTGTCTACTTCTTGCAAATTTTCAATGGCTGGAAAATTTGCAAGAAGTAGACACTGTCTTGTTTTTGAAAATGAGCGGTAAATATTTTAGATCTCCGAATTATAACTCTAAATTTGACGAAAACTTTCACAGTAACACAACGAACAGTTTCAATGATATGTTATTTATGACAGTTTTCAAAGACGAATGCCGTTGGTTTCATCTTTGTACTAATTACTTCTAGGTTTGGCAATTTTTTGTGCGATATTCAGGCGCCTAATTGAACAAAGAGCCAGCAGCGTGATTCCATCTTCTCTCTCACTTCAGTCACCCATTCAGATCTAGGTTTGGAGTTTAGTTAACATCTCTGTAATGTGTGGCGCAGTGGCAACTCGGACCACTGCACTGTAACTGAGGTTGATGCTAATAACCTAGCTGTCGACACACCATTAAGCCTCCCTCACCTCCCCCCCCCCCCCCCCCCCCGGACAGCTGGCTATAAGCCTTACTACACTAGGTTACAGTGATTTTATGTATATTAATTTAACAAATTATTTGAGTCTTTGTCTTTGTATTTTTTTTCCTTTCTGAATTACATTTCTTCTGTTTTATAAAGTCCTGATGGTGTCGAATTTTAATTAGTGTCTTAATTTTCAGAGAGAGGTTGGGAAGACTTTATTATGGCCTTAGAGAGATGGTCGAACCTCAGGAGCGTTGGATTAGTGAGGTTCGAATCCCGGTCACGTCATTTCAATGAATTTCGGTCTAAAATAACATTCTAAATAAAATCGTTCGCCCGGAATGAGCGAGCGTAATGAGAGAATTCTGCTGACCTGAACCCACTTCCATAACAGTTCAAATCCCAAGACGAATCGAGAAACGGCAAATGAGTTTTAACTTACACTGCATCTGATTTGCTATTCTGTCAGAAGAACTTATTCATAGTCAACCGTTCCTTGCCTGAATTACAGAAAGGTGTACTGATTGGGTCAGGTGGCTATATAACCAAGTAATATTGGGTAATCATGGCATGGCCTTCCAAGATCGTACTACAGAGTAAAAGCCGGAAAGTGCACAAATATTAGATACAACTCGATGTTTGGGCTCATTTCGGAGCCATTACCTGGAATAGGAGAGTTAGGTCTCTCCTGCCATTCGAACCGGCATTCGCTTGGTTTGGAGTCGAGGACGCTGACCATTGGGCTGCTGCTGCTCGCTTTTCCGAACTGAAGAAACAGCGAGCATTTGCGCGAGGTTTTATAGGCTTGGCTTTCAACGAGTGATTGAGGTTAAAAGAATATATACTTAAAATAGGCTTGAGTGGTATTTTCAACGGAAATACCACATTGCATTACAAATAAGATGGAGGGACCAAGGAAAAAGATTATTAGATAATACCATATGTGGTCAAAGTATCACCACTGTGAAAAATTAAGTACTGTGTGAAAATTGGTGAACTATGTAAATAAAAAAGTGGGTGGAGGTTCTATTTTTGAATCCTAATAGCCATTTGTGAAATGGTAGAATCTTGCCGTATTAGAGGCAAATCCATGTACCTTGGAGATGGGAATCAATATTCCAGAAACTGACTAACTGTAACTGCATAACTGTTGTCTTCCAACCAAACAGTAAAGGTAACGGTTTTGGGTGAATTTTTTTTCTAAAAAACCAGGCAGGCCGCTACTAGCCACCCTATCATGACTATACCACCTATTGGTCGAGAACAGTTTTTTCCTGACAACAGTACTAATACTTAATTTTATCAAACAGCACATATCATAGAACATAAAATGTTGAAGTGATCACCTTCGTGACTTGATTATTATAACTAGTACAGTTGTACTATACATTGAAGTTCCGTTCAGCGAGTGGCTTTGTTAACAGACTAATAAGTTTTGTGCAAATACTCAATCAAGTACAATTAATGAATTTCTTGCTAATATTCTTGAGAAATTTCCTTGTTAGCTTCGTTTGCGACTATAATGTTGCTGTGTTTATGCTTTCTGATATCAATGCATATAGTTTTGATTATTAAAAGTAGACAAAAACAATGAGTGGTGATCACCATGTTAGTCAGCAGGTGACACAACGCAATGCAATAAATGGGACATTTTGAACTTTTAGGTCGAACTTTCCCAATAAAACTACCATGACTTCCTGGTTTGGCTTCTGGCTTGCAGCCTTTTGAAAACTCGAACACTTTTTTGCTGATGACGCACCTCAACTTTACTTTATTCTGTTGTGACGTGGCATGAGCCACATTTTATCCTTTTTGAATGGCTGTATTTCTTAGCCGAATCATCAAAGTTTAGCGTATCGTATTATGACACTTGTTAGCAGATATTAACAGCTTTTAACAAATGCAAATAAAACGTACGCAGTAGCGAAGCTTGTGTTTACGTTATTCTTGCTTTTGCTTAGTGGTAGTGTCCAACATGAACTTACTTTCCCACTCTTACCTTTTTTTATGCTGCAAAGTAGCAGTTAATATTCTCAATAACAACATATGTCATCTAAAAATAATTTCTGGTTTTTTTTTCTAGGCATCCTATGGTCGGGATTCATTATGTAAAGCATTGTATAGTAGGTTATTTACATGGATCGTCAATAGGATAAATGACAGTATAAAAGTGAGTAAAATTTTGGAAGTATGTTTTTTTTTATTGTCACATTCATTGACAAGTTGTCAAAGCTGTACCTTACACGTCTAAAAATTATTTACAGCGACTGCATAATGCCACGAAAGTTCAGAACGTAGGAACTTTCTAAAAGAGGCAGAAAATTCAGTATCCAACAAAATATGCATGCCATTTAATCCTTGAATTGTATGTATGTCAGTGCCTCTTCGTATGCCCATTGGATTAGTGCCAGAATTTGATGTAGTCGGTAAAGGAACTTCCTAAGGTACCAATATCGACGTAAAAAAATAATAACTGACTCTTGGGACGTGACAAAGAACTTCAAAAAGGTGAAGACAAAAATTGAGTAGTCTTGCAGTTTTACCGTTTTGAATTTTGAACAATGTAAACTAAACATGCAGTAAACTCAAAAAAAAATGTTGTGTACGTCACCTGTCACCAGGTTCCCATTCTATCCAGTACTTACCACAAGGCTTAGTTGTTTTAAGTTTTAGAATTAATAACATTAAATTTAACAAGAAAGAAACAATTTGGGGATAAATACAAAGGTGATCTCTTTCATATCACCCTACAAAACTTTAAAGCTGGCTGGAACTCTTCACCAGCTACTATTCGCGAAAAGATGTATAAGTATGAACGAGACCTCATACTTACGCTGAGATCTCATACGAGACCTCATCCTGAACGACACCTCATACTTACGCGAGACCTCATACTTAATGGTTTTCTGAAACTAACTCCAAAAAGAAAACTGAACCGCTTGCTATCCTTCAGATTCAGAGCAGCGTTAACAGTGACGATCTATGCTGAGGCCTCGGAGCCACCTTTGGCCATTCGTCGGCGACAGCTTGCCATTCAGTATGCTGTGCGTTTGCGTGCTGTGCAATCCAGTCCTGCTTGGTCCATGGTTTTTGGGCCAGACTTGCGAGTCGGTAGACGCAGGGTGGGTAAGGGTGATTTCCGCGATAGGCTCCAGCAGTCCTGTCACGAGATAGCCTTTGAAATGCCCTGCGTCTTGAGGCTTGAGAGAATGCCAGTTGCCCCTTGGCTTGTCCCAGGTGGCAGTTTCATTTTTGCTCTGGCGTCCCTCCCGAAGGGTTCCACTCTACCAGCAAGGTACTTACAGGAGTTCCGGCGGCTGAGTTCTCAGTACGCCGGTTATCAGCGCCTGTTTACTGATGGGTCGAAGTCCGACATTGGCGTGGCGTGTGCTTGTGTGTGTAAGGGTGTAACGGTTGCCCATCGCCTTCCATCAGGCTATTCTGTGTTCTCTGCAGAGCTTTTGGCTCTTGGTTTGGCGGTGGAATGGATCCTTGACCTTCAGGGCACGCATTTCATTGTCTTTAGTGATTCCATGAGTGCCCTGGAGTCCTTGGCGAATTACAATCCTCGGAACCCCTTGACACAACGTGTCCAAGCTTTGCTTTCCCGCTTGCCTGGCCAGCGGAAAACCGTGCTTTTCTGCTGGATCCCGGGCCATGTTGGGATAGCAGGGAATGAACAAGCTGATTCTGCTGCGAAAGGGGCCCTTTCTGGCCCTCTCGGTAGGGATCTCAGCCTTGTTCCCTCAGATGCCTTTCCAACTCTGCGTCTGAGGTTACACGCTTTTTGGCAAACCTTGTGGGACAGACAGGACGGTAATAAGTTACGGGCCATTAAAGGCACTGTCGAGGAGTGGCACTCGGCGTGTCGCCGCAGTCGCCGTGAGGAGGTTGTGTTGGCCCGTTTGCGAATTGGTCACACCCGGCTTACTCACTGTTTCCTTTTGCGGGGGGTTGACTCTCCTGAATGTTCTTGGTGTCGACGGCCACTTACGGTCCGGCACTTACTTGTTGATTGTCGCCATCTTGATGGTGTTCGTCGTCGGTTCCATCTTCCGCATGACATTGCGCGTCAGTTGGGCGATAAGTCTGTCCTCCTGTCCGGTGTTTTTCAATTTTTGCAGGAGGTACAGATGTATGACAAGATTTAGATTAGGGGTTTGAATAATATCTCTGTAATGTGTGGTGCAGTGGCAACCCGGACCACTGCACTGTGACTGAGGTTGGCGCTAATGACCAAGCTGTCGACGCGCCATTAAGCCTCAATCCCCCCCCCTCTATTAATTTGTGAAGAACTGTTCTGTTTTCCGTAGTATTTTCTCTACACCTTCCACACAACTTATCACAGTCTACATTTTTTATGATCTGAATTTCAAACTAGAATTTAACTGTAAGTGATATCTATTGACGAACTGTGAACTGAGTATCACCTAGGATTATTAGGTGTTTGGGAGTATGGGACTTTCTAACAGACGATAATGGTTCCCTGTACAGTTCGCCTGAGAGGGCTCGTTGGCTCGATGACAGCGTTGATTGAAAACAACAACATAACTCGCAGGCGACTTAGCATATCGACTGATGATGATAAGGAAAGTCATCATTTGAGGCCACTGAGCTGAGACCTTCACAGGGCGATCTTCAGCGAATCCTGCATAGCTGCCCCTCATTTGGTTCAAACTTCGACAAGTCTGAACAAGCTGCTCATAACCAAAATGTTCGTTTAGGATGTAAATTCAGTGCAGCGCCATTCTTTTCTCAGTTTTCTCTTCTCGTAATCAGTGTGAACAACGTTATAAGTAACTAATCGAAACTGATAGTATTGAAGTTGGGTAGGTAGCCATTTGAAGAGTTCCTCTGTCGTGTTCATTTGGGCGCTGTGGGTGCGCAAAACTGCCTCTCAATCCGTGGATAAATCCATGACCAAGAATGACGCATCGTCCCAAACACCTAATAATCCTAGATACTAGCTCCAGTCATGGTCCTGTCAGAATTTAGCTACCTCTCTTTGGCCTTGTATTTGATGTTCTGCATCTCAGTTCACACTGGATGTTTTCCCGGCATGTGGTAAAATACCAATTCTGCTACACATTAGCTTCAGCTTTGTAATATGGTATATTCCGTAATCAGAATGCCGGTAATTGCGAGCTGATGCCATGAGGGATGCAGACAGTCACGGAAAGAGGCCCAGTTTTAAAAATCATTACAAGAAAGTGATAAGTTTTTGTCGTGATTGCATTTAGAACTTTAAAAAAAAACAGATGTTTTGTGAATTTTAAAATAGGGTATTAGAGGACTAATAGTCTCTGAGCAATGATTGTAATGTTGAACGAAATGGTGAATACTACAGCGATCCCAGCTTGCTGCATTTCTTTCGGAATCAACACTGTGTTGTGTATTGTTGCAAAGTCAGTACGAATTTGGAATTTATTGATCGGGAAGAACAGTTGCTAGGTGATGTAGTAATTTTATGAAATAATGTAGTGGGTAATGCAGGAAGAGACCTTTTTTTGCAGTGACAGAACGTGGTGCAAGACTACATGTTGTTGTGCGTGCAAAGTGACTGCATTGTAATTGTGGTATGTCCTGCATCTGTGTACTCTCCGCTGCCTGTGTCAAAGGTTTTTGAGAAAAAAAAATTGTTGCAGTGCTTTAAACTAAAACTGCCATGATAATAAATTCATTCAGAAGTGGACTGGCATGGTTAGCGAGTCAGGAAATCCTTACAGGCCTCTTGACGGGATTCACCCCCGACTGGGATCCAGGGTTCGAGTCCCAGTTCGGGCACTACGATGGCGGGATTGGCGCCCCCCCCCCCCGACTGGCCTCTCTGGCCGCGGATAACTCAGTCAACGCAACTTGTTCTCAAACCAACTTGGTTTATTCCTCACAAACCATAAACAATTACATTGCTTGAGCGGCGGACGGGAGATCGCGTACGTTCTGGGCTCTAGTGGCCTATACTGTCCAAATTGAAGCACTATGGCAAGAGTAGACGCCTAGTAACATTTCTCTTATCACTGCTGGGGAATGATGACGGACAACATAAAGTAACTCTCTGGTCATCTTTTTACCGACTGGCCTCAAGACCCGCCAATCAACCTAGGAATGCATTCAGAAATCTCCTTTTAAACTTCCGTAGAAACAATTACAGTTAGAGAAGTACTACATAGTCATTTAACATCCGTACAGTTAAAGGTTTTGGTACTAACCCTACTGTACCAACAATTAGTTATATTGGTATAGGCACTGTTCCTGAGAGTGTCTGTGGGAGTATTAGTCGTCCCCACGTCTGAAGTTCAAAGTAGCGTAAGTGCTTTTGTAAACCCCAAAATGGCCGAAATTAGATTCCCCAACATATTATAATTCCTAAGATGATTCTTCACTGTTTAATGCAAGGGCATAGCAACGGGGACGGGTTTCTGTTTGAATACCCGCACATTTTCCCTGACATAAATTCGGCAAAAAAAAGTGACAATCGAGATTTCATCCTGTACTTATCTCCTCATATGTGTAAACCATAACCTCCTGTTATGACGTGATTTTCAACCTACGTAATTTTGAAGAAGAGCCCATTATTTGCAGAAGAGCCCATTTTTCATCCGTCATCCAAGTAATTTCCTTCGCCAATTAACTTTAGTAACAACAATCCTTACAGCAGTAGAGGGTAGTAGTTCGTGTTTATAGAATTTTAAAGTAAAGAAGGACTTTTTTTACAGTGTTGTGTATGTTAGGTTAGCTCATTTTTGTTCTTTCAGTCCACAAGCAGACCATGAGACAGCTAGGAAAAGTTAGCACTAATATGTTAGCGTTAACAAACATAGATGTTTAGATACCCGTAGCAAAGAAAGTGAAAATTTAAAGAACTGTATTTAACCTGGGACGTCCCTATCGCTTTCCCGTCAGCATGTTTTTCTTTGTTTTGCAGGTTAAAAAATATGGAAAACGAAAAGCCTTAGGTGTTTTAGATATTTATGGGTTTGAAGTGTTCGAAGTAAGTACAGTTTTAAGTTTCAATCTGAACTTCCTCGTACTGTACATTGCAATGTTCCATATGGAAATATATCTTCTTGTTTCTTGTGCAAGTCTTGCATGCAAGTCTCATTTTAAATTATTGTACTTGACAAAATTTAAAGATAAACGATCCCTGAATTTCGTTGAAAATGGGTTTAAGGATGAAATATATGCCCCTTCATCAGAAGACCTATAAAACTTATCAGAGTTTTGTGGCCAAGGGAAGTGCTGTGGCCAAAGTGGGTTCAAGATAATTATCCAGTGCCTTCCATCTTTCATTTTAAAAGTTCTTCGGCCACATTTATTCCACAGTGCTGCACTTCAGTTATTCCCTAATATTCTCTATAAAATAAGAGGCATTTTATGATTTAAATGATTCGCAACTTCGCAGCTGTTTTGGGGAGTTTTGATTTGGTTCTACTTAAAATTATTGGTTATTGATCATAATCTCCAAGAGGAGATACAGAAAACTATACAAACTTCAGCTTCTGTGTTGCATTCTTGTAGATGACATAATTCTGAATCTGTTTGGGGAATCATCGTCAATACCCAGTGGTAAAACATTTAAATTTTAAGCTAAGGCAGTTAAGTAGAAAAGAAATATCAAGAAGTTTACATACTAATTTGATTGCTGGAACTTTATCGTAAACAACAAGCAAAAAACGACAGTGTTGTTTTTTCAACAGTTTCAGTTGTCAGTAGTAACTCGGTTTGGCTCACTGGGTATGAATAATTTACAAATATTTGTTTTATTTTGTTCATGGCAGCACAACAGCTTCGAACAACTCATCATTAACTATTGTAATGAAAAACTGCAGCAGATTTTTATTGAATTAACGTTACAAGAAGAACAAGAAGAATATATTCGAGAGGTGAGAGAGAAAGCGATGAATTTGCATGGTATCATTTTATAATGAGTAGAAAAGATAATTATTTATAATAATAAAACAAATTACTAAAACGTTGAGTTACCTGAAACTCTGGCACCATCGCTTTGGCTGGCATTGTGACAGACCTCCTTAGTTAGCTGAGACTTCAACTGTTCTTTCTTCATTTTTTCACCTCATTTAATTACAACTCACCTTCTTTCATATGTTTCACTTCAATTAATTCCAACTCAACTTCTGCCAAACTTCACAGCTTTTGGCAAAATTATGGATAAACAAAGATACGATTTTAGACATCATTTTTAAATTGCATAAAGAACAATAGCCAACAGACAGTTAAGTGCTATTGTTATTGGATTGACTACGAATCCTCATAACTGCACTCAAGTCACTGAATTCCCTGTAACTTTTTGTACAGAACCGAGCAGTTTCCCATGATTCGAACACAAGCGGAATTATTCTGAGGTTTAGCAGACAGTATTAACAAATGTTTGCACCATACTTGGAGTTTACAACACTCTATTCGTTCATGGTGCCTGGATTCTTTACCTGAAAACAATCTTTGTGAATTCCAAAAAGACCATTGCTTCCACTTTCAGCAGTTTTAAAGACATGTGAATTGCGGCACCATAATTTCTAGTTATTATTACTTCCATAGTTTAAACTAAAATGGCCATAAGTGTAAGACCTACAGAATATGCGCGAAGACAATGTTTTTAACATAAATGACTAAGGAATAGCAAGAAAATGAGAACTTCTGCACCACGTGATCATGAATGTAAAAACGGGAGTTATTTAAGTTACAAACCAATGATTTGATAATTGCATTTTTATGTATGTATTATATGCAAGCCATTTTTCATTTTTTTAGGGTATACAATGGACGCATGTAGATTATTTCAACAATTCAGTAATTTGTGACCTTATAGAAAAGGTAAGCACTAAAAATACACATTTTATGAATATTCAAAGGAAAACACTTAACAATGAACACGTTTTTTGTTACCAACATTGCTGTTCGTATCTGTAAAAAAAACGCTGGAAAACATAACCTCCTTTAATTTGTCATAATTTGTTGTTTTGACAGTCATTTTCAAACCCATGTGTACCATTGTTGTCGGCAGTGGCGTAATCCATATTCAACAATTTGTTTGGAGTGTGTGTGGGGGGGGGGGGGGGGGGGGAAGGGGGGGGAAGAGTAAAAATAAAAGGGAGGAGGGTGTGCCTAAGATTCTTAGACGCCAGTTTTTTTTTTATTTTAGTCAGACCACCCCAGAAATTTTCAATTTTTTGCATACTGAAGTTGGTTCATTTGCCATAACTAAATCTGGCACTTAACTTTAACAAGGGGCTACAGCGACTATCTAGTCGCATTGGTCTTCTGTACAGTTCGTCCTCTTCCAAGTTGAGGCGCAAACCTCTATCATGCACTACAACAGCTATCTCTATTATATAATCTAAAAACAGTAACCATCAGAATTGCCCGTTACAAATGTGTTAGCTTTTAAGCTTATTTTACGTTTTAGGCATAATTGTCAGCGTTTAGGCCTAATTTACAACTTTAATTTCGTAAGTAGCAACTATATAACGGAGATTTGGATTGTATACAGTAAGCCTATTCATTTTTGCAACACGGTATGACTCAGCGCACACAGTTACAGTGTTACAATGTAATGCGCAACGTAGCCTAATATAGATCAGTGGTAGTAGGGAATGGGCAGGAGAAACGCTGCAGTAGCGACTTGTAGCAACTATTGACGTTGCCATGGTAACGTGATTTTAGATCTAATTTTCATTTTTTAGGCCTAATTTTTTTAAGGGCAGTTTTGGTTTCGTAAGTATCAGATAGGCCTAATGGAGAATTTGGTTCAATCGTGAGCCTACTCATTCATGCAACAATACGACAAGACTCTTTTAAACGAAGCTAAAATGTTTTTGTTTTTACGGCTGCGTTAACACAAATCTTTAGGATTTCAATTCGACGATGAAATGTTATTATTTAATTTAGTTACGTCGAAGAAGTCTATTAGCTATAAGAAGGCAACGATGTTTTAATTTGCCATGTTATCTAACTAACTTTTGACACTGAATCGAACGTTGTGAACAGTGGTCGTCAATTTCTGGTACCGTTGCGAAGTTGAAAAAGCGACGGACGGACGGACAAAGTCGTTGCAATAGTCTTCTCAGCCGGTACGCCTGTACTGAAGACTAAAAGCATAATGAAGGATGCAGACTGTGGGTTATCTGATCCTTCAATTCTGTGACATTCTCTATCATTCTATTTGCTCTCACACTCAATACCGAGCAAACTAAGGTCATTGAGTCGTTGAGCCGACATAGTACTCCGAAGGTAGTTTTCAATGAGTTTTATAAATTTAGAGACCTTCACATATAAGAAGGCATGATTTACCTGCGGGGAGGGATACAACTTGAACCTAGGGTAGCTTGTTTGTCAGCATGTTTGTAATGGCTGTACTGCAAACTAGACGGGCCCCCCGTGTCGTCTGGGCCCCTACGCAATGTGTTCCTTGCCTACCTGCACATTATGCCACTGTTTGTCAGAGTACTTACCAGTTCGGGGTAGGAGGGGTACCCCCCCCCCTTACCCTGCAGACGCCATTCATAAAGTATTCCTGTTCCTGTTAAGAACAGTAGTGCACCTCACTCCAAGTTCCTCTTTTTTTTTCTGTGCTGGCCCATCTTCAGCAAAAATCCTAGCTTCACTACTCTTATTTACAACTTGGAATGTACATGCAATTTGTAATGTGTTGTATGTTGATTGTTGAAATTATCATGTAATGGGTCTGTTTTAAAGCAGCATTTGTCAGAAAAGTTAGCCACATCTGTACGCACGTGGCTTTAATCAAAAAGGCCCACGAATTTTGTTGGAAATTGGTAGCAGTAAATCATTGAAATTCCTTGAAATTAAGTTCATTAAGGTACTATAAATTGCTTCTCTTGTCCCGTTAATAAATCTGGTGCAAGCATCAGATTCACATATACTCGTTTTTAGTAATGCTGCACAGACTTCGGAAGTAAATAAAAGCAGGTTTCTTAAACTGATTATACCAGGGGGTTCTATAAAACTTGCGGATGAAACAAAATGTTCATTTTATTCCTGACTACAGCGATAATATGTTGAATCAAGAAAGTATTTTCGCTGGTGTTTGCCGCTTCTAGTAAGCGAGTGCATGTCCCATGGAAGTCGTATTATGAGCTGGCTCAGTTTTGAACCACACTAGACGTCTTAGAAGAAGAATGAAGTCTAACAAGGGGAGAGGTAAATTCTGGGATTCGAACCTGGGTACCTTGAAAGTTTGAAGCCATCGTAAAACAAAGCACACAATTTCAAGTACATGGGTATTTTTACACACTGCAATATCTTCCGAATTTTCCACAGTCAGTTTGCTGGAGGTATTAAACATCAGCCGACTATCTTCTTCAGGCAAAAGTTGACAACAGTTGTCCCCTCGTCAACATTACATTAATCATTTGAATCTGGCAGTTGACTGTGGCCACAATCAATCACCAGACTCATATTATGCTAACGTAATCTTGACAAGGGAACAACTGTTGTGAACTGCCTGAAGAAGGTAGTCGGCTGATGTTTAATACCTCCAGCTAACTGACTATCGAAAATTTGTAAGACATTGGGTGTGCAAAAGTATCTTTGAACTTAAAATTGTGCGTATTGTTTTAATAGAACCTGGGTACCTCAGATTGATTCAAGCTGCCGAGATAATGCTGTCATAGTCGCTGATTAATAGACTGCCATAGTCACTGATGGAGCCTGGTAGTCTCTCAAACTACCTTGGCCGTCACCGATAGGCAGTGATTTTACCAGGTTCCCCTTTTCCAGTCATCGACCAGCTCTGATTTAGAGCGACTAAGCCTAGTTCAGTTACTGCTCATCCATTATCTATATTTTACACTGTACATTTTACTATTGCTTTGTTGTAAGCAAAAACTTCAACCAGGCGATATAAAATAATTTATATAATCCCTGCTACCATCTTCTGTGTTCGTTAAATGATTCCCCGGTTTCAGAAGATGATTGTCCAATTCTGAAATTAAATTTAAAGAAGCTGCTACTGCACGAATTTGTCAAGTTGGGAAGCCAGCATGAGCGAAGCCATCTTTAATACATACCATTAAATCACTAGAGCACTTCATCTGGTGCTGGAGGGTGGCAAAATATTGTTCAGTTTGCATTTACATAACTCATTAAAAAAAGTCTTTTTTTTTTCTTTGTTTGCTGAGGGAGACTATTTGCTTGCTCGGTTTCCTGCTGCTTTTCAGTTGCTAGTGAATATGGCACCCCGCATTGCACAGCCGTAAGGCAAGTAATGGAATGCGAACGAGAAAATGAAATAATCATCGACCAAGGAAAAAATGGTAGCGAAAACTTGCACCGCCAACCGGGTTCTATGAGTGATATGTGATGTGAACATCCGTTGCTTGCTGGATCATTACTATGCATGGTGATACAAAAACTTCCTTTTCGGGAACAAGGGAAAGGGAATTGTACGAATGTTATTTATTTTTATTTCATCAGGAGTTAATGTAGCGAGTAAAATGTTGCTCAAAGTCATCCTTCCTTTTACTGAAGACATATTGTCACATGGGTTTCTGGTATGTACACTGTGTAAGGCTAGGCGCTAAAATGCGCAATGGATTGTTAACCGCTGCAAAGACGTTAACTGCTAACTATTTTAGCTGCGCCATTGGCTAAAACATTTAATTGTTAAGGTCTTCACAAGCATCTTGAAAATGTAGCTGGTCAGTAAATAAACTAAAACGCAAAGACTTGGCTTGACCACAAAAATAATTAAAAATGCAAACAGTTAAAAACGATTTTTGCCAAACAAAAACGTAAAAAATACACGTGGGGCGCTGTCAGACTACCAAATCAATTCATAGTGGCTTATATATTTTTTTATTTAGTACATTTGTTTGCAGTAGAATGCAAAACAGGTCAAAGGAAGGGCTTTCGCCACTGACACCCAGCCTACAGCATTAAAAGAATAAGATTTAAAATCTGGTCAAATATTTTGTATGGTCAAGGCTGCGGAGCCTGCTTTTGAACAAAGCCACAGAGTGCACATTGATAACATCAGTCAGGAGACCATTCCAAACTTTAACAATGCGGTTAGAAAAAAAAATTGGCACGAGTCAAGGCGTGTTCTTCTGACGATCAGTTTAAGCCTATGTCCCCTTGTGATGCTCGTACTGCAAAGTTCGAAAAATTTAGAAGCATCAATATCAACAAAGCCCTTGAGAATTGAGAAGGTTAATGTAAGGTCTGTGTGAATGCACCTCAACTAGAGTGATTCAAGTCCGGTAGCCACGAGACACTCCCTATAAGTAAGTTTGCTGAGACCTTTAAGTGATTTTGTAAATCGGCACTGAACACTCTCAACACGGTCAATATCTTTTACAAGGTACGGGGACCATATTGGGCTTGCATACTCCAACAATGGTCTCTATGCAAAAGTATCTATCTATCTCAAAAGTATCTATGCAAAATAATACTTTGTATAGAAGTCACTGTGAAAGTGATTTGGTAACCTGATGTGTGGTGGCAAAACGTCGCTCTGTATTTTTTTTATGTTTGTTTGACAAAAATAGTTTTTGTCTGTTTGCATTTTTAAATCGTTCTTCTCGTTTTAGTTAACATTTTCGTAGCTGTTAACCACAAGGGCCGAATGGGGATAATTTTTCCCCGGCAGTAAGAAACGTTTGGGCTACCTCGGGATGTGAGAGGGGAAGAACGGGGAGGAGGGGGGGGGGGGGGGCTCCTCAGCCGTAATTATGTGGATGAGCTCTGAAAGAGGTCTGGGGAAGCAGTAGGCATCATAAAAATGGAAATAGGTATATATTAGATTTGGTTGTTATTAAATTTTTTTATCAAGTTGAAGACGTATCTTCAGCCCAACAAAACTTTTAGTTGGACAGTATAGTAATATAATATAATATATAGAGACGATGCTCGAGGCATCCACCCACCCAAATTCCCCGGCGGCAGATGTTAAGTGGAAGAAGTACCACCATTATTACAGTTGTTTTTTGCCGCATGAGGGAGGAAACCGGAGTACCCGGAGGAAACCCTCGTGCAACTGGCGGGAAACAACCGGAGAAAATCCCGTACACATTCACTTCCCATCACCAGGATCAAATCTGGGTCTGTACGAAGCCAGAGATGTACACTGGGACCAGGACGCCTGTCGAATCTGACGCCCCAGTGCTCGCAGCTACCCATGTTTTAATTTTGCAAGCCACCAACATACAACGCTGCAAGTAAGGGGCATACCGTTCGACGACGGTAACATGAATGACAAGGATTCATGAGCAGTCTGTTTGGCGTACTTTCAACGGCAAAAACTTTTTTTTGTAATTGGCCCTTTTACTTGACACAATCTGGTTGCCCGAGTGTGAGTCGCCGCCTAGCCACCTGGGTCAGTCTACCCCTGATCCTCCAGGTGTTAGGGTATTGTCTCTGCCCCTGAACATAGCAATGCATCACCCGTAAAGCTTCCCACCGGAAACTTTTATTTTTTTTCCTACAAGGTCCACTGATACCAGTGG
Organism: Lithobius niger; assembly: GCA_023313725.1. Lineage (NCBI taxonomy): Eukaryota > Metazoa > Arthropoda > Chilopoda > Lithobiomorpha > Lithobiidae > Lithobius > Lithobius niger. The sequence goes on along the minus strand of JAHWFP010258292.1, from coordinate 9,381 downwards.
ATCCCGTAATGCTCACTTTGCTCAGCTTTGCAAAAATTCTAAATGACGTTTGGGCAAGAACAATTAGTCGAAAATCAGTTGGTAAAACAAATTAGTGTAGCCAGGAGTAATACAGGTTAATTGGACTAAAGTTAAAAGTTGAAGTGCCGGCTAAATACTGTGTTTACAACGTGTAACGTTTGTTTGAGTGAATGTACACTGAACTACACGCGGGCAATCAATGCCAACATTTAGTAAAGAAGGCAAGTCGTTTAAGCCTGATTACTCTAGCTAGTTAATTGCAAGATTATTTTTTTAAGTCAGATAATGGAGGGAAGCCAGTTTTATTGCTGTTCAGAGCCAGTGAATCCAGCACTATACCACTAATCCAAGTCTGCAACTGTGGTTTAAATCCAGTTTGAATCCACAATATAAAGAAAGGTGCATCCGGTTAGCCACTCATTTGTGTACAATATTTACTGAACTTATGGAAATGTGCTTTTGATTCGTGACTTTATGTTTCCTAATGTCTATAACTATTACTGTTGTCCTCAGAATAATCATGGGATACTGGCAACGCTGGACGAAGAATGTTTACGCCCAGGCCACGTATCCGACGAGACATTTCTCCAGAAATTGGACCAGATGTGTGCAGGCCATCCACATTACGAGAGCAGATCATGTCGCAATCCCAATACATCAACTGATGCCCCCGTCCTAGCCTGTGACTGCTTTCGGATACGGCACTATGCTGGCACGGTAAGGCATGCTTAAAGTAGGACATTTCATCAAGAATTAGTCTGTATTTTCTTATTCACAAGAGGTAAGAGTATTGTTCCTTAGCAGAGTTGGCCCTAGAAAAACAGTTGCAAACTCCCTACCACCCACCCCCACCAAAATAAGTCATAGGTCAACCAACAGGCCCAAAACTAGAACACAGCCTGTCCAGTCACCAGCAAAAGACCGTTCTCCTCCTATTTTCCATGCTATATCTCTCTTCTTCCAATCCGTAACATCTTAATTAGGTCGGTTTGAGGATTGCTCCCTGATAAAGCAAGGACCCACAATTGTCATACACACAAAAACGATTCAATTTATACGGCATTAATACCATGCCTTGTTCACAACTTTAAAAGGTAAAAAAAAACAACTCATACAGCCAGAGCTGCTGGTGTGTTTAGGTCGCTATTTTGGAATTCCAAGGTCCTATATTCCAAGATGGCAACCTAAACACACCAGCAGCTCTGGCTGTCTGATGTTTTTTTTAGTATTTTACCTTTTAAAATTGTGAACAAACAGGCAATTTACGCCGAAATTAAATAGTTTTTGTGTGTATGGCAATTGTGGGTCTATGGTTTATCAGGGAGTAATCCTCAAATCTATCTACTACCTGCAAATTAATTTTTTCATCAACTGAATTACTTGCTAAATAGAAATCATAGCAATCATTACCAACTAACTATATGGGGTTACATTACGGAACAAAATCTGAATGTTGGTACACGAGCGTCTCTGGTGGATGCCTGTAGTGTAGCTTAAAGTAGTCTTAACGAAAAAAAAAAAGGAAAAAGGAAAAAATCTTTGTGACATGTTAATAAATTAAATAAAAATCCACCAAGATTAATGCAATTGACAATCGTAGAATAGGAAGTAAATACCTTTAAGAATTTACAGGTATTTTTTTTCATTTCTTTGCTAACTGTGTAAAATTGTTACTGTTTTCTTCTGTACTTTATAAGGCGAAGTTTGATTCAACGTGCTTTCGTTCATGACCTCTTAATTTTTGCGGTAATATATGAAATTCGTAGTAGAAAATATATTCCAGCACATTCGGCCATTTTTCCTGTATAGTTCACAGCTTTTACACAGTATATAAACAAGATGTTACAGTGAAACTGAGTGACAGTGTTACAGCTTAAAATGCAGACTGACGGTAGATTTAATATTTCACGAAAAACGCTAGTCAATGGCCTCGTATTTAAATAGAAGGCCGACAGCTGTCCATGCCTCCATGCCTTCATGAAATACTTGTGCCCTAAAATACTTGGCTGGGCTCTTGTGGTTCGACGACATATTGTACGCTGAATTGATTTAGATGTGAAGGAAATCTATACGTGGCAATTGTAGTCTTTTGTTCATGGTAACTGGCTATAGTCTGTTCTACATTATGTTTTCAGGAAACTGACTGTATGACGCCAAGTTTCCTCCACTTACGAGTACAAAAACATATAAATATCCCACTCGTAGACTTCAATAGTACCTGTGTGAAGTCTACAAGTGTGATATTCACATGTTTTTGAACTCATAATGAAGGAAACGTAGTGTCATATAGTCAGTTTTCTGCAAACATAATGTGGAAAAGACTATAGTATTTAGCTGCTTGCAGCACACTTCACAAAGTTTATTGCAAATCGTTTAATCCATGGCATTTTCAATTTAAGGAGTTAAGGATATATTTCTTGGCCCAGGCTATTACACTTTTTATTTTGTCTTTATAATTCAATACACTAATAAGTAAAACAGCCTTGGGGGTCATTGCATTGAATCCCGTTATTTATGCCCTATTTATGCCGTACCATCTAATTGCAATGCTGTATACAATTTGCTGGAACTCGGACATTGTTTTTAATTATCCTGGAAATAGTCGTCACTACTTAGCAGGTGGATGTAGGCAACACAAAAGTTAGTGATGCTCATCTCTGCATCGCCAGGATTTTTTTTATTTATTTTATTATTATTTTTTTTTAACAAATGCAGAATAAAAAAATGCATTGCTATCATGTACTGTTAGTGCTGGCTTCTCACACAACAGAAATTAAATAATGCTATTCAACCTGAATGGAAGCTCAATGGTAGTCTAGTAAAAACAAGTTGCATTATTATATATGAGAAATGCCCAGTTGTTGGACAAACTCTGCAGCAATTGGTTATCTGAACTGCTCCCACTAGAAAAATGAAATTGCATAAAACTACAGTTGTTACACTAAGGAAAAGATCGTAAAAAGTAATTTAAGGAAATCTGTGAAATGAGTTTGTATATCTTCTGGGAAATCAACCTTTATCTTCAGGCTTGATATCCAAAACTAGAACATTTCTTTTGATAGGTACCTTAACAAAATTCCATATTCACAAGAATTATTTACGTATTAGTTCAGCCACTCCGTTTCCCTCTAGATCGTAAACAAAAAAGCACTCTTGTTCGTTTCCGTCCTTTTTCATTCCTCTTTTTAAGTGTGAACATCCATTTGGTGACTTTTGTATTGATTATTTTGCGTCGGATTGCATTGAAATGTACAAGGAACTGAAAGAACAGTTTTCTTTCTTGCTGTGTATAAGTCGCGATGCATCATAAAAAACAGGAAACACATTTACCCACCAGAGAGGAAAATAATGTCTTTTAAGCCACCCACCACCATTTCATGCCTCTTCCCATTTGTGCGGATTTCCCCTTTTCCGAAAATGAATATTTTATGCCGGTCTGATTGAAATGTCTGAAACTTCTGTTCGACCAATGTGATGCTTTTGAACTGAGAGAAGCTGAGAGGCTACCCTAATTACCTCGCTCCAAATGCCAACACCAGACGACCCATTTCGGTTCCACTTCGTTCACGGCAAATTTTTGTTCGTCTCTTCTTTTCAAAAGCAATCGTTGCCGTTCGCGTGACTCGCTGTTTGGCCGCTTTTAAAATGATTTTGTTTCTTGCTTTAGCGAAGTTAGGACGTTAACGACTTTCGACGCGTACCATTGTCTGGGAATTTTAAGTAGTACACATACATTACTAAAACAATCGAGGCCAGCGAAAGAAGATCAAAGTTTGCAATCATCTCAACATGTGTCGTGGGTTTAAGAAACATTTCAGGCAGTGCAAAAATAGTTTGTGCAAAAACTGGATTTCTTCTTAAAGTTGAAAAGTTTTTAGTTATTGTGTTGGTCGCCTTCTGTTCATGTAATGGAAATTCATTTATACAAATTCAGGCAGTGCAAAAATAGTTTTTGCAAAAACTGGATTTCTTCTTAAGTTGAAAAGTCTTTAGTTATTGAGTTGGGGGGGGGGGAGATGAGGCTTAATGGCGCGTCGACAGCTTGGTCATTAGCGCTAACCTCAGTCACAGTGCAGTGGTCCGGGTTGCCACTGCACCACACATTACGGAGATATTATTCAAACCCCTAATCTAAATCTTGTCATACATCTGTACCTCCTGCAAAACTTGAAAAACACCGGAGAGGAGGACAGACTTATCGCCCAATTGACGCTCAATGTTATTGAGTTGGCCACCTTCTGTTCATGTAATGGAAATTCTTTTATACAAATTCAGTCATCTGTGTAAGAAACAAATGCAGATACAGAATACTTTTCGAAAGGTGTATTCACATATTACTGTTTTGCACACTGCATTTTGTTGTACAGTTTTATCAAAACACTTATTTATCATTTTATTTAAAGTTTTATATTTATGATTGTAGGTGACGTACAGTGTTCGTGGCTTTATCGACAAGAATAGTGACTTGCTGTATCGTGATCTTTCACATGTTATGTACATGTGTGATCAGCCTCTACAAAAAGTATTATTTCCTGAAGGTACAGTAACAGGCTTTAAAATATTTCCCATGCTTTTAAAAATGTATTTATAATTCTATTTACATTAAGGATGCAGTCTATGCGAAGTAAGACGTTCCGAGCCTAGATATGTTGGTTTCTTTTTCATCTTGTGTGCTTTCAATGATCACACTTTCTAGTCGTCGCGTCTCACAAATTTTAGGTCGCCTTGTGTAGTTTTGTGATTTAACGAATTGCTGAAACGGAATAATTTCAAAATAAAAAGATAGTTACTTGACCGTCATCATAACACAAGTAATCTAAAATCTTACTAATGTTGCAGAAAATTATTTTAACTAAATCCATGAAATAAAATTGGTCATTAAAACTAATGTATTCTTCAGTTTCTTAACTTCATCGTAAAATTTATTTACATAAATTTTGTGTGTCAAGACTTGTGAAGACTACTATTTAATTTCGAGATTTTCTAGTTCTCGGCAGTGTTATTATCAACATAACAGATCACTGCCAACTCAGCGATGTATGTCCAGTGAACCGGAGTTTGGTGGTTCAAATCCCGGTCACATTACCTCAATGAAATATAAATACATAATAAAGGCTTATCAAGTCTTAGCTATTTTTATGGTACGATATTTGCTGTTGTGATATTGTGTTTGTTTCATTTACTCTAGTATAAGTAAAATGTATACTGGATAACTTGACGAGTGTATAACTTGTCCTCCAGTATAAGTAACGTCTCTTACGTCTGGATTCAGCTCATCCCAACTTAACCTAGCCAAGACCCAATTGCAAAATAACCATTTCATGTATCCCTAATTTATCTCGATGGGGATAGGTGTAGAAAATGGTTGTTAATGTTTTTTTTTTTTAATTGGTCATTAAAAACGTCCTCTGTGTAATTGCAATTTTCTCCACATTAATAGGTAATCCCAAACGAACCACGTTGAAGCGTCCGACTACTACAGGGACTCAATTTAAGATCTCCATTGGTGCATTGATGAAGAACTTGCAAGCCAAGTCTCCCAATTACATCAGGTGTATCAAGGTACCAAATTCTCACTTTTCAAATAATTTCCTTCATTCATTGCACAAGCTCGACAAAAAGTCTGTTTCTGGTTCCTTTGGTTATATCTAGCTATCAATGGTATTCGGATAGAGGAAGCCCGCAGATGCGGCAGTCAGGGTAGTCCTTTAAAAAATATTATTGACTCAACCCCTTTAGAAAACAGGTGCCATGAGAACAGCATGCGAGTGTGAAACACACTCTTCATTCAATGAGTATATGGCAATAGCCAAGCATGGTTTACCCAGACTCTGCACGGCTAACTTATTAAGCATTTACTTCCAGGCAGACAGGAAAATTTCCATTCAGTTAAGATGGACTGTTTGGGTTGGGTTGCAGAGGTCTTTGTTTATTTTAAAACAAACAGTAGCCCCCGCACATACACCAAAACTTAAAAAAATTAATTATTTTTTTAACATATGACAGAGATGATTGATTCCCTTTTAAATACTTTGAAATAGACTTGACACTGATTAATGCGGTATTGTAGATCATTGTCCAACTGACAAGTGTAAGGCTCGCGTTAGTGTTAAAATAGGAACTTGAATAAGCTACTACTGTGTTTCCATTACCGTTTCGAATACAGTGTCTCTAATACTGACAAATTTCACGTAATATCAAGAGCGAATAAATATATACGTACATCCGTAGGACGTGGGAGTTTCCATGTAGTAACTATTGCTGCTTGTTCCATCGCTCGTCACAAGGTCATCTGGCAGAGAAGCTGTCAGTTTCGTTTCTTAAATACTGGCCAGTTGATTCAACATCGCTAGAATCTTATTTTACCAGTACAGTAATAAAAGGCATCAATTTCTGCACTTGCGTGAACTGGCATTGAGTCGGGAGGTGAAACACGCTATTTCTGCCTTAGTCGCCTTGGCTTGCAGTAACCATCTGCTTCGCCACTTCATGCTCGTGGAATGCTGTTGCAAGCGGAGGTGCCGTATGCCTGGATTAATCGTTACCAGAGTGGTATTTTTCCACGTCTATGTATTAGGTTAAAACCTATATAGCGCATTTATAACGTGTTATCCGAGAAAATAGTTACAATCAGTCATTCCAAATTTGACCACATGGGGTCGCGACCATGAACGAGAGATGGAACTTGCGGTAATATTATCACAGACACTCCCTTTCATGTTGCTCCTGGTAATATGTAAAGAATTATAGCTTCAGCTGTGGTAGCTATAAAGTAGATGTTGCCTTCAACATTTTAAAGAAGCTGATTTTTAAGTGAGCTGCTGCATTCTTTGTCAACAAACATAGAGGTAGGAGGGTGATGTTGGTAACACTGTTTTGTTAGATAGGTACATTTCTGCAATCATGCCATGTTTGCCCAACAAACGAGTGTAGCAGCAGTAACAGTATTGGGCAATGGCTTGAAAAGGACATCTTCCCCACTTCAAAGTAGTTTAAACGCTGTTGCATGCAAGTTTCCACGTCCCTGGACTATTCGTAGCACGAGTGATATTTTTTACACCTTTTTATTAGGTGAAAAGTCTAATTGTTTTAATGTAGGTTATCCTTGAAAATTGTTGCAACCAGTCATTCCAAATTTGGCCACGTGGGGTTGCAACCCAGAATAAGAGATGGAACATGGTGTAGTATTATAATGGCCATTCCTTCACGTTCCTCTTTTATGCCAGTCCTGAGTTAAATAAGTCAACATTTTCAGTTAGTTTCCAATGAATCATATTAAAGTAAAAAATAAGTCAAGGGTTTGTCACTGATGCGAGAAAAGGATGCATTTCACCCAAATTTGCACGAAAAGGCAAAACTTACTAGGAAAAAATATATCAAGGTGGGCATTCAAAAACAGCTCAAACTGAAAATATTCTTGAATCGCATGGTAGCTTGTGCACCCATCTGGTGAAAAGAGGGACGGCCGTTGGGAGCTGGGGCTGGGATAAGAACTTTGATAATCACATTGTCTCCGTTTTACCAAGAATTTATAGGGTTGGGGAGGAGAATTTGTAACTCTAAAAAGTCCCTATTGAAACGTCTTGGATCCATTCCAATTAGTTCCGTCCGCGTTTTCAGAGGGCGCCACTCGTTCCATCTGGTAATATTTGCTCATTTTTCAGCCCAAATGACTAAATTACAACTAAGCTAAACTAAATAATAATTAAATACAAGTTAGTTTCGTTTAGTTTAGTTTAATTTTAGGCTGAAAACTGAGTAACAATTTTCACAGAAAACTAGTGGCGCCCTCTATAAACTTAGACGGAACTAATTGAAATGGATCTAAGACGTTTCACAAGAAGGTGTCTCAAGTTACAAATTCTCCTCCCAAACCCTATAAATTCTTGGTTTTACTCATTTAACTATCAATGTGACTACCCGCCCAAGTGAAATTGGTGCCCATCCTTCCCCCTTGCCAGTTTACTGTTGCGTCACCACTGAGCAGAGCTTCGAAAATTCTTGTTTTAAGTAGTTTTCATAATTACTATTCCCTTTGTATTATTGTCATGCAAAATTTGTTACCACCTGTAAATCGTTTCTCGAGTTTTCTATTTCTTGTAAAAGCTGCTTTAAAAAAAAAAAAAAAGCTTTCCTCTTACTTAATTCTATTACGGTAGACAACAGTAAACAAAAAAGGTAGACATTTAAAATCGAAAAAAGGCAAAGTAACTGGTCATATTTTGTTTGCCATACCAGATAACGTAGTTGAGGGCACCATTGTAGTTGCTGGTATGGGACTCGGAAGCAAGACTTTTCTAACACACTTAATGACTTTGGCTTCAATAACGTTTTAAACCCAGGAGAACCATTATGAGTCTCTTATGCACATAGGTTCGATCTCATATCATCTTAGATTGGAGGCAGCACACATGCAGCAAATAGAAATCTCAATGAGTTACAATGTACTATTAACAACGAACTTGCAAAAGTTACAACTTGGCTTCTCGAAAACAAGCTAACTTTAAACGTTTCAAAAACTAATTATATGGTTATATGTCCTCGGCAACGTCGTTATGATAAAACACAACTAAACATTCGTCTTCAAGGTGTGCAATTAAAACAAGCAACTCATGTGAAGTTCCTTGGAGTTACCATTGATGACCATTTATCATGGAACGAGCATATCAGACAATTACGAAGCAAGCTGTGGCGGAGTGTTGGAATCTTAAGACATTTGAAACAATACCTAAACTCTCGAACACTCTTGATGTTGTACAATTCATTTATCTTGCCTTATTTTAATTATTGTAGCGTAGTCTGGAGCAACACTTCCCAGAGTAACCTTCATAGGCTTCATTTAATTCAGAAAGCAGCAGTTAGAATATTGACCTTTGCCAGACGCTTTGACCATACAACTCCACTCTTCATTGCACAGAAGATTCTACCAGTTTGCAAACTTATGGCATATAATCAAATTTTTTTTTGCATACAAAACCTTGAAAAATCTTATACCATACAAATTTGAGGAAACTATATACAATTATAATCTCCATAATCACCAGACCCGGACAGCCGGAATGCTTCACGTGGCATACCACAGAACCAAACTATCACAGTGTAACTATAGCAACAGGGCCATGCGCCAATGGGATATGTTACCTGACCACCTAAAGCAATTGTCATCCCTGCATTCGTTCAAATCTAATTTAAAGAAGACACTTTTGGAAGAGCTACTGTTAAGTAATTTAACTTAATGTCAACTCCTCCCCCTCCCCCATATGTGCTGAGACCAACCTTCATGTGTTTATTTTTACTTACTACTAGTTTTTAGATTTTTTTACTTTCACTTCTGATAACTTAATTTTTTTTATGTACTTA
>JAHWFP010258291.1:0-18093 GCA_023313725.1 Lithobius niger | reverse complement strand
GCGGGATGCTGAGGGTAGGCGGTGAAGTGCAGCTGGACGGTCGACGAAACAAGAGAACTGATGAAGCGACCATACAACATAGCCGCTTGAGGAAAAAGATGCAATGCTTTCGTGGCAAGCTCTTTTAATAGGAGGGGTGTGCGCATGCGCACTTGGGTTACCAAGCTGGCCCGATCCAACCAACTTAAAATCTCAAGGATGAAACCAGCATTATGAGAACGAATACTACAACAGGCAGCCCTCACTGAAATGTTTTCTTACTGGAAACTGTCGTCATTCATGTTGCAATCGTCCTCATCGTGATTCCCCAGCTGGTCAATTTTCCCTTACCCTTTCATGCCGAGATTCTTGCAGTCATAGGGGGCCGCGAATGCTATTCCAAACCCTGTGGTTACCCAGTACTGTCTTGCAGAGGAATTTCAAGCACCAATTGCCAATCGGTTCGCCAATTGCTCATGTCCCAATTGCACATTCGTAATTGCATTTGCAATGACCTGGCAGTCAGACGCAGGAAGGCAGTGCTACATTAAGGGAATTTACTGAAGACGAAAGACAGTTACCTCTCCCTCCCTCGTTTGGATTGCTTGAAGAAGGCAGTGAGGAGTCTTATTCAACCCTGAGGAGAAGGATTTCGGGGTCTTGGTCACAAAAGGACCCGCTAACTGCTGTCCCTCGTTTACCCTCATCGCAGCACCTTCCGACCTTCGCCTCTCGCTACCTCCTGTCCCTTGCCGACCTTCTTATCAGCATCTTTAGACGTTCGTCCTCTACTGCCTGCTGTTCCAAGCCAACCATCGTGCAGCTCTTACACCTTTATCCTTTGCCGCATTCTCTCACTCGCCGTCCAACACTTGCAGCCGACCTAACTTTGGACCTTCATCTTCAGCTGCCTGCTTTCCCCCACTAGCCATCATTGCAGCTCTTCAACCTTCATCCTTCGCTGCCTTCCGCCCCTCACCAACCTTTGTTTGCAGCTCGACTAACCCTCGTTTATAGCTGCCTGCTGTCCTCGCCAACCATCATCGCCACTCCTTCGGACCTCCGTCTGTCTGCTGTCCCTCACCAACCTTCGTTGTAGCTCGACTAACCTTCGTCCTTCTCTGCCTGCTGTCCCCCCACCAGCTATCGTTGCAGCGCTAAAACCTTCATCCTTCGCTGTCTTCCGTCCCTCGCCAACCTTCGTTTGCAGCTCGACTAACCCTCGTTTATTGCTGCCTACTGTCCTCGCCGACAGTCATCATAACTTCTTCGGACCATCGTCTGTCTTCGCAGTTCCTCACCAACCATCGTTGCAGCTCTTCAACCTTCATCCTTCGCTACTTTCCATCCCTCACCAACCATCGTTGCAGCTCTTCAACCTTCATCCTTCGCTACTTTCCATCCCTCACCAACCTTCGTTTGCAGCTCGACTAACCTTCATCCTTCGCAGCTCTGCTACCCCGTCACTTCTCACTGCCAGTTGTGCCTCACAGTCGAAACGTGAACCTTTCCAAACCTTCACCCTTCGCTGCCTGCTGCACCTCTCTCACCATATCAGCAGCCACAGCCAAAAGACCAGGCCAATTTCACCCCCTCTTTGAAAACTTCTACAAGAACACCCGGAGAAACTCGAAAGACTGCGATTATCGGACCAGAAGGATCTTCGCCTTCCCCCACTTGGTTCCCGCTTCACTCCTTCGTCCGCAATATGGGACCAACCATCCGTTCCCACTAAAAAGCCCTTGCCGTCGACCTTCTCACCAAATATCTGAGCACCGACTGTCATCTAACTTTGCCCATAAAAACCGAGGACACAACTCCCCCCCGCCTTCAGCCGAAAGACCTGAAAGTCTGGCGCACCTGAACGATCCGAAGGTACCTCAAAGACCAAAAGATTAACTGACATGAAGGATCATGGCGTCCCAAAAGACCAAGCAACCTGAAAGATCCCGAATGCCAAAAGTCCAATTGGTCTATCGAAAGTTTTCAAGGATGCTAGTCAACACGTCGCTCTCTTCACGATCACCGACTGTTTCACGACAGAACAAGGGATCTGTCATGAACATCCGCCTCAAGGCCACTATCCAGACTGTCTAACTCTCCTCCGGTTGTCCCGGCGTCATTGTCACACCTCCATAATCCCCACCACAACAACAACACTGTAACGGAAAATATCTTTTCATCAAAACGACTCCTGTCGCAGACAACCAACTTTGCACCAACGCAAACCTAATGTCTGCTGTCCCTCACCAACTTTGTCGAAATCTCATCCCTGACATGGGTCCTTCACTGCTGACTGTTTGAAACTTACAAGATCAGGCGGCTATCTGCAACTCCTCAAACCCACCGCAGCTTTCCCCAGCCGTCATCTTTTGCCAGTCTTCAGATGACTCCTGCATAATAAATTGCTCCCAGTAAAACCCAAGCTCTTATGAAAGACGCTTCAAGCTTTCGGACGTAAAAGGCCTCAGCTTTGAACTAAAAGAAGCCCCACGCTTTCGGCCAAAAGATGCCTCAAGCTTTTGACCGACAGAACCTAATCCAAGCTTGAACCGAAAGACATTTCATGACACCCAGTTTTGAAAGTCTCGACAGACATTTTCAGCAGTAGAATTCAATCCACCAACACGAATTCACCGACAACCAAGACATGGCCCCTTGTCGTACAACAACTCTGTCTCTTCACGTAACATCGGCTGCAATGATCGCTACTTGGATCAAGAAGGTCATCCACAAAGTCTACGACGACCTAAAACATCCACTGTGCAAACAACAACATCATGATCACAGCACATGATCTCGGGGCATCTTGGAACTTGGAACTTTCACAGTCAGTCTCGATTGCTGAAATTCTTCAAGCCACGTCCTTGAGAAGACAGACTGTCTTCACAAGCCACTACTCCAGGGACATGTCAAGACACGAAAATGGGCTACACCATCAGGGATCGATAGTAACAGCCAGATGTGTCGTCCAACCCCCTTAAGTACTCCACAACAAAAACGAAGACCTCCAGAAGACGGAACTCCATTCTGAGTGTTTCTGATCATTTTCAACAAAGTGCGAAGTTTGCTAACTTTTGGGGGGAACTAGCCATGTGGTACCTGCTGCCATAACTGACGATGTCAGCGGTCCGACGATGTGCGGTGTAAATGCTAAAATATACAGGTAGTGGATTTTTCATGCCGGCAACTAGAAACCCCAATTTTTTCTTCTAGTCAAAATTGGTTTCTATTGCCTTATCGAAAATATACACTACCCGTACCCACCTTTCCTCACTTCTTGAGTCACCATCATGACATATTGAGAGGAGAAAAAGATGGCGGGTTGCCACACCCGAAAGCTTTTATAGGATGACTGCGCATGACGCTTGCAACCCCCCCCCCCTCCTCCTCATATCCCACCACCACCAGTAGCACCAATCCCCAGCCCAGACCAGACCATTGTTTGTTTGTAAAAAGCTAGTCGCAAACTTTATAAAAATATTCCATTTTAGGGGCCCCCAGAAAAATAATTATAGTTTATATTTTCGCCCCTGATTCAGAGAAACTTTGCTTCTCAAAGCGAACTACTTTTCAGAAGTAGAATTTGGTGCAACTGGCTGTAAAATCACATGACATTGCTTGTATCTGAAATAGTTTTTTTTTATTTATATATTTCTAACTTTCTCCTTTCAGAAAGCACTACCGGGGGTGAAGTATTAAGCCTACAACAGTCCAGACCTATGACGAAAAGCTGGATGTCGGAAGCTCAGCCTTAATAATGAAAGTTGCCCATGCGAGGATGGAAGAAAGAGAACATCTCCCAGGGTTCCCACTCAAAAATCTAAGACTAGAAAAAACTTTTATGACAAAACGGATCCAAATTTTATGTCAATCATCATCTTGTTTCTCTTTTAACCAACATACGGATAATTTTTACCCCATTTTTTTTTCGTTTTTTACAGTTGGCATTGGGAGAGTTGGTTTTTGGGTGGTTGGACAAAATGAAAATGTGACGTACAACTTTTCATGACACACTCCAAGGTTCTGAAAAGTCTTGAATATATTCGACCCCCCCCCCCCCCAGGTCTAAAATAATCTCACTTATCCACTCACCCCAAAGTAAGCGTTACTTGTGACTACTCAGGTTGCCTGTGGATGATATTCTATAGCCAAACGATTTCCAAATGTTTGGAAATATCACATTTTCAATGAAAGGAAAGGCTGGTTTAACAGTCATGTTCTTTAAAACATTCAAAAATGTGGTTTTTAAACCTAGTTTGTATCCCAGACTTTTTTTTAAAATGGAACAATGGAAGTAATTCTTCAAAACCTTGTAAGCATTCTTGAATACTGGCAATCGTTGATTACTGTGAAATCGGAATGGCATTGTAAGCAGGGAAAAGAACGCAGTCAGTACCTTCCTAAACGACCGGACAGTACGCACCATCTTAGAGACAGTTTGGCTCCAAACTTAACGTCGTGCGTGCGCAGTGATGTTGCATCAGCCATTTAGTACACAGGGGCTTGGCACAAAATAGGAGCAGCCAGAAAAAAAAACTGCGAGCATCATTACCAACAATATTATATAGTAACAATAATAGGAAGGGCACCAATTTTTCCAAAGACAAAAATTGCGCTCTTCACTACAAACGAACACAACTGACGTACTATAAGTCCGATCAGCTTCTCATAGGGCTAATTTTTAACTGTACTCTTGCTTTGTTCCAGCAACACAACAAACACCCCATTTAACGCCCAACAAAAGCACGTTTCTTTGTTACCAAAACATCTTAACCTGATAATATAGCATTACATTCCTCGAATGTGATTGTTCCCCTGGAGGTTTCTTCTGGTGTACGGACGCCTGCTTGCATGCCCCTACCGCGCATGCACGTGGCAGTCCTCCCTTATAAAAGCGACTGCGTGCACGCTATCGGCATTCATTTTCCTCCAGCGATCGCGTCGTATATCGCCTCCATGTTCGCTCTCCGGCTCTAACGCCGCCATTGAGATCCCGTTACAGTGGCTCCCGCCTCCGCACAACATGCTCTTCTGCCCGTCTCCGGTCTGCCCATAGCCGGGATGTCGCCGTCGAGTCCAACCTCTTGCCCCTCCCACCAAGACACTTGAAGCTCCACGTCTCACTGGGCCAGCCATGAAAGCCGTCGCGATCTGGATCGTCCATCGACGGCCTCTGCCTCCGACTCCCTCGCCGGCTATTGTCCGCCTCGCTTCCGCACGCTCCACTCCCGGCCCGTCTCCGGTCTGCCCATAGCCAGGACGTTGCCATCGAGTCGGGGTTGTTGCTCCGCCCCTCGACCTAGACTTTTGAAGCTTCACGTCTCACCGGACCAGCCGTGGGAGCGGTTGTGAACTAGATCGCCCATCGAGGGCCCCTGCCTCCGACTCCCTCGCCGTCTTTCACACTGATGTCATAGCTTCCGCACGCTCCACTCGACCCGTCTCCGGTCTGCCCATAGCCGGGACGTTGCCGTCGAGTCGGGGTTGTTTGCCTAGCCTCTCGCCTCTCCCGCCTGACATCGAAGCTCCTCGTCTTTTCAAGCCCTGTCATGGTTGCAATAATGGACTGAATCGCCTATCGTCAACCCCTGCCTCCGGATCGCCGTCTTTCATCCGCTTCACTGATGCTGTAGCTACTGTACGCTCCACTCTCCGGCCCGCCTCCGGTCTGCCCATAGCCGGGACATCACCGTCAAGTTGGGGAAGCAACCGTGAACTGGATCGCCCATCGACGGCCTCTGCCTGCGGTTTCCCCACCATCTTTCGTCCGCCTCATTGACGCCCATGCTTTACCTCGGCTCGCTCTTTGGCCCTCCGCTACGTGTGTGCCATCACAGAACTCCGATGCCAGCCAAGCCTCAGCGTCTTTTGTCCGCATATTTGCTGCTGTAGCCCCCATAAGGGGGCCTACATCTGACCTTCCCCGAACTGCTTGTCTTCCGATTTTCTGGGTCACCAGTTTGTGTTGTCACCAGTGAACTTGTCCTCGGATCCCTCCCTGCAACCTTCTCCGGGCACCAGTTCATCTCGACACCGCCCTGACGCTTCTTGACAACGTCGCCGCTGCTCTCCCAGCCTCCACCTCTTTCGTCCGCCTCACGGTTGCGGTGCCGTTTTTCCCAGGGTGAAGTCCCGTTAAGCTGGGAGCCTTTTGCCCGCTCCACGTCTCCCGCCCGCCTCTCCACGTCTTCGTCCGTTTTACGATTATGATGCCGCTCTGGACGGGGCATAAGTCCACTCGCCAAGGAACTCCGAAGACGGTTGCCCTGCCACTTAGGTGACCTGCCTACACCAGGTTACCTCCGGCTACGCTGCATTACACCCACTTCGCATTCATGATCCGCACGACCCTCCGCCTGCTTGCCGGATCGCCGTTCCATCGGCACCCTGACCCATCGGCCGCCGCCCTGCTTTGATGTAGTCCTGGCTACCCGCTGACCTCGTCGCCGGCTCCTGTCCGCCCACTACAGACCGACAACTCATTTGTCGCCCCAGCCTACCGCACGCCGGTCTTCGCTTCACCCTGATGACAATCAGGTTTTTTCTTCCATTCAGCCCGCTGGTCTCCTTCCGGAAGATCCCTCTCCCTAGGGCCGGCCTCCTGCTCCCTTACATCCGACCGAAAGCTCATGGTTGGTCCAGCCCACCACTCAAGCCTTCATGCTGGTCCTCGCTTCACCACGTCTAGACTGTTCACCGGCCGTAAGGCCCCACGCTCCGACCGAAAGATGGCTACTCCTTCCGCTCTCCTGTTACCATATGACCCCTCCAGACCGCCGCAGTTCCTCTCCCGCCTTTCAATCGGCACAAGTCTCCGCTTCTTCTTCCCAGCTTGACACCGTCTAAAAGCTAACTCCTACTTTCAGCCGAGAAACCAACAGCGCTTCGGGCGGTCTCCCCTCGCTCCCGCTCCGGCTAACGCAACCAGCGAGCGAGCCGCAACTCTTGACCGCCGCAGCTCCTCTCCTGCCTTCCAGCCGGCACAAGACGTCGCCTCCTCTTCCCAGCTTGACACTGTCCGAAAGTTAACTCCTACTTTCAGCCGAGAAATCAACAACTCTTTCGGCCCGTTCCCCCTCGCCCCCGCTCCGGCCAACGCACCAGCAGGAGCGAGCCGCAACTCCTGACTACCGCAGCCGCCACTCGTCACCAGGGGGCAGGAGCTCCTTTCATTAAAACCATGACACCTCCCGCCTCTCCTGCCTTCCAGTCGGCACAAGACATCGCCTCCTCTTCTCAACTTGGGAGAAACTCAACACGGAATTTCTATCCTTCATTGGAAACTGCTTTCGGCCGACATTCTTACTTCAACCAATGGTCTTCCACAAACCAACCAGCCCTTCGGCCGAAGGTGGCCTTCACTCATCCAATCCCCTCGACCGTTTATCTCCGGAAAAACCCAACGCCCTGATTTAAACCATCATAGGGTATTCTTCT
This sequence comes from Lithobius niger, assembly GCA_023313725.1. NCBI lineage: Eukaryota > Metazoa > Arthropoda > Chilopoda > Lithobiomorpha > Lithobiidae > Lithobius > Lithobius niger. The sequence continues at coordinate 10,674 of JAHWFP010258291.1, read as the reverse complement.
ACCTTTTCGAAAACAACCGCAACTCTGCTTACTCCGCTCGATTGAGTAGAAATGACCGACGACTAGTTGTTTACAACCACCCGGGTCCTTCCTTAGCCCAACTTCTTCTCCTCTCTGACCCGCATGGATCCACACAAGAGTTAATTGACCATGGTAACTTATAACATTCAGGGCATCTCCGCATGAAACCCATCTTGAGGGAATGCATCGACCTCCACCTCGCACAACCTGACGCAAAGGTCGCAAATAAAGACGGACTACACCGGCTGCAACCTATTGTTGCAACCTGTACAGTAGTCAATCCCCCTTAAGCACTCAGAACGAAGCAGAAGCAAGGCAACCACAATGGAAGCTAAACATTCACAATGGAAGCAAGCCAACCGATGAAGAGGGCAAAAGACCAAACTTCAAAGTTCATCAACTGTTCTGAACAAAGTGCGAAGTTTCCAACAACTTTTTGGGGAACAGCCTGCTTGCATCCCAGGGCACTCGTGAGGGCGGTGAGCACCACCAAGCTTGACGAGGTCTCCTGATAATGCTAAATTATCAGGTTAAGATGTTTTGGCAACAAAGAAAGAACATTTTGCCGGCCCCCAGCCAGGCCGGCTAAAAATTGTTTCTTTTTTGCCTAAAACATACTTAACCTACTCCCGCCCTGCCTCCCCTCTCGAGTCACCGCCTGACATATTGAGAGTAAAATGAATGCCGATAGCGTGCATGCTGTCGCTTTTATAAGGGAGGACTGCCACGCGCTTGCGCGGTAGGAGCATGCAAGGAGGTGTCCGTACACCGGAAGAAACCTCCAGGGGAACTGTCACATTTGAGGAATGTAATGCTAAATTATCAGGGTAAGTATGTTTTTAGGGAAAAAAGAACCCATTTTTAGCCGGCCTGGCTGGGGGCTGGCAAAATGTTCTTTTTATACTTTAAATATTAAAAAGTGACCGTATTTCGCTAAACCAGTATTTGATGGATAGAAAAATATCACTGCATTTGCCGATACAACTGGCCTTTTCTTTGTGAGTTTACACGCGAATCATAAAAAAGTATTACTTTTTTGGAAACTACAAACCTCCTTCTACCAAACCGATGCATTTATTTTTAAATTGTCTAATAATTTAGCTGTGCGATAGCGAAAAACCCGCCGACGACATAAAACAACCATTGCATCCTGAACATCACCGCCATCGTTACGCAATCCCAGAATGCATGGCGCCAATGCGTACGGACTTTTATCTAAACACTCTTCTGATTGGTTGAATAATTGGCAATGCCATCTAATTAACAAAAAAGGATTATCTATGGTTTAACACGTTATTTATTTTTATGTATTAAATATTAATGCTTTATTGTAGAATTTGTTTTGATATGAGAGTTAATTTAAATATGACCAATGTGAGGGAAGTTTAGTCAGAAGTGCGTATCGCATTGGTGCTATGTATTCTGGGATTGTATAGCCATGGCGGTGGCATTGGAAGTGTAATGGTTGTTTTGCGTTGCCGATGGCTTTTCCGCCATCGCACAGCTAAATTATTACGACAATTTAAAAATAAATATATCGGTTTGGCAGAAGGAGGTTTGTAGTTACTAAATAGATAATACTTTTTATGATTCGCGTGTAAATTCACAAAGAAAAGGCCGGTTGTATCGGCGAATGCAGTGATATATTTCTATCCATCAAATACTGGTTTAGCAATATACGGTCACTTTTTTATATTTAAAGTATGAAAACGTGCTTTTGTTGGACGTTAGTGGGGTGTTTGTTGTGTTGCTTGAACAAAGCAAGTGTACAGTTAAAATTGAACCTAATGGGAAGATGATCGGACTTATAGAGTTATAGTACGTGAGCAGTGTTTGTTTGTATGAGAAAGGGCAATTTTTGTCCTTAGAAAAATTGGTGCCCTTCTTATTATTGTTACTATAAAATATTGTTGGTAGTGACGCTCGCAAAGTTGTTTATTTCCTGGCCGCTACAATTTTGTGCTAAGTCCCTGTGGTTTAGTACCTTCCGAAACTGCAATCACAGCTCAGCAAAATCAACAAGCTCAACAGAGCACTCGTTAGTCGTATCTTTAACGTGACCAGACGTTGCTAATTGATGGGACCAGGCTAGGCTAATGGATGTAACCAGGCACGAACAATGCCAAATTGCAAACCATCTCGGGGAGGTGGTTGTGGGGATTGCCAGTGGTGGAGCTTTTGAGCATGCGCGATTGCCAGAAACGGACTAATCGCTGACGATGGTTGACGTAAGCAAGCCAAATCAACACGGCTATAATAGGAAATGAGCTGAACTGTCACCAACAGTGGTGCGTTTGGTTCGTTCTGTTCGGTGCTTTAGGAAGGAACCGAATGTCACAATCGGAAGAACTACTATTTCTCTTGAATTTTCGGTGGTTGAAGCTGTGCACAGGATATTAAATACACATTTGTTGTTCCGACCACCTTTATCAGAAGCGCAAAAACAAATTACAGTTCGAAGGTCACATCAGTGTCGGTGCCAGTCAAATCAGCCCTGTCGACTCGTGTACCACTGATCTGTATGGTAGTTGAGTTGTTTTTTCCTCAGGTGGTTGAGGTCTGAGAAGTCTGGTGGAATCAGTTGTCCTATTTTCCCATAGGCAGGGCTGGAGATGTTTATAAGTGAGGCCGCCCTCTGTGTTTGAAAATGCCTCGTGGCCAAGGGATTCAAGCCCCCTCAGTTGGGACTCACTGGAACACTTGGATTGATGAACTGTAGCAGCTTCCCAATCGATGACATCCCCAGGATTAACATTCAGATGCATGGTAATTCCATTAATGGCTTTTCTCTTTCTCATGACTCTTAGATGTTCCTTGATCCCTGCCAGGAGTTGCGTTTAGTCTCGCCAATGTAACCACATTTACAAGACATTCACAGAATCCAATAAACCACTCCCCTCCACCATTCCAACATGTGCTACAGCAAGGTGTTTTTTCTTACCACAGAAGTCCCCGAACCTGAAGATCTGCTTAGGAAGACAGTGCAGAAGCCTCTTTTGAATACGACACTGTCACCTGATGAGGGACCTCCTCCTCCCCAACCCCCTCTTAGTGTTCCCTCCCCCTAGTTATTCCATTGACCGGTTCCCCCAGTGAATGGCACGGACACTGATGTAGCCTTGGAACTGTAATTTGTTTTCGATGAAGGTGGTCGGAACAGCAAATGAGTATTTAACATCCTTTACACAGCTTAAACAACCGAAAATTCAAGAGGAATAGTAGTTCTTCCGATTGTGACATTGTGTTCTTTTCCCTGCTTACAATCTTGTAAACATTACAAGATGGGAGATGAGGAGGCCATTTATCCCTGATAAACAAAGGCGTTTTTAGAAATCTTGGCTTCCGTATGGGCCACTTGTGAAAAGTTCATCCTCTTAGTGTGAATTATTTTACAGCATTTTCTGCAAATTTCTTATGTTTTTTGATATTTATGAAACAAAACAAAATTTTGTGATAATTTTATGACTGTTCGATAAAATCAAAGTATTGTATGACATGTGGGAGCCCCGGTAACTGGTAAAAATTCAGGAGAGGAAAGCCACCAAATCTTGCATCACCACTTTCTGCTGTATCTTTACGAACTATTATTGTTCAAAAGGAATTTGTAACCAGGTAGCCTAGGAATGCGGACTGCTCACCCTATCAAGACATCAAAGTTTACTAATGAACTTTTGCTTTTACAAAAACTTGACTGTTCACCATTGAGCGATATCAGTTGATTGAAATTTGTTCACTTACAGAAAGTTGAGTTCTCAGTATAGCCTTACCAAAATTAGTAAACAGCCTATTTAGCTTTAGTAGGTGAGAGTTCAATATTGTGTATTTGATAGATTGGGTTTGTATGTCGTAAGCACTTGATGGGAAATTCCTATCGAACATAATGTTCACCTTATTTTCATAATAAATCGTTTTCTGTACAAAAATAAGTTGTAACCTTATTACAAATGAATGCGTGCTTACCATTATCATAATTTCTATATGCCCACCTGCAATTTATAGCATTCCTTCTCGTAATGCAATCTCCCCTACAGAAGAAATCCTCATAAGCCTATGCCTGGCAGCTCGGTAGCCTTGATAAGCGCATGCGTGACGCACTCCTATAAAGGCATTGGCATGGTACTGCGTCTCATCTTTCTTCTCTAGCTTCCATGGCATGTGGTCGCTCTCTCCAGCTCTCCGTATCCTTCTCATTTGGCGCTTAGAGGCCTTTTGTATTACTCTTGAGCTTCGGTCAACATTCCACGTTCGTCACATTTGAGGCTTACGCCTGCTTTGCGACCTTCACTGTCCTTTCGTTTTCACCACAGCATTTGGACATCAAGACCTCTTCACCTGTCGTTGCATCTTTGACCAACCTTCTTCCACAACAGGATCCCTGTCTGCAGTTCTCTTCGGTCTCTGTGCACGGTTCCTCCAGCCCACGACCCTGTTAAAAGGAACCATGGTAACTGCAACACACCATTCAAGATGCCTCTGGTCATCCGACACTCCTGTAGTTAGATGCGTCGTCAACACGTTTCCACCTTACTCCCTCGGACCAGTCCCTGAGGCCTGACACTCGGTCTCCTACGCTCTCCATCAATGCATCTTCTGTTTGTTTACAGGGCACCGCGGCTAAGTATTCGGACCCAGACCGAGGCTGGGCCCGGTGCTGTTTCCTGTGATCCACTTTCGGTTCCCTGTGTTCTCGGTCAGAACTCCTTCATCTACCAGTGTCAATCTACCAGTGTCTTCCTCCTGTGACCTTCTGTCAGCACGACAAGTTCCTCTGCAACTCCTGGATTCATTCCTGAGTACATTCATCGGCAACTCCTGCCGCCGGTCGCCTGTCTCTTGTTAACAAAAACCTAGCTGTTGTCACTTGGATCCTCTATACGGTCCCTGACTCGTCGTTTCCTTCAACCTCGGTCCACGGTCCCCTCGAACCTCAGTTCATGTTCCCCAGACACTTGGGTCTGTTAAGGAAGCCCAAGGGAACTGTAGTTGTACAATGAAGCATTTACGTTCACCGACAATTCCAGCCTTCTGTCTTCTGTCTCCTCGAACTGCCTCTTTAGGTAAACCACCGACATTAGCTTATGCCTCGGTCCACGGTCCCACACCCCAGGTCTCAGTTCCCCGGGCCCATAGGCCTATTAAAGACATCCAAGGGAACCGCAGTGTTGTTCCACATCGCTCTACAGCTCAGCTGCTGGCCTGTCAACGATTCTTTCACTACTACACCGCAGTAAATCTTCATCTTGTTCCTACGGCAATATAGCCCCTCTTCTTTGGCCCTTCTGACCTTCTTCGTTCGAAATGGGGGGGGGGGAACGTCACAAGTCTACACCAGGTTCCTCTATATGACCTGATCTTCAAGACTACTTCCATCCAGCAATGTAAGAAGTGGTGTACCAGCCCTCATCAACAGTGCCACTCTGGGCCCCACCAGGCCTGCTCTCTTTGGAATATGCCGACAATTGATAAGAGGGCATCGCCCATCTTTACCTCGGTCTCCAGTGGGTCCCCACGGTCCCCACCTGCCCTTCCTCCGGCCTCAACACCAACAGTACTATTCGAAACAACCAGTGACTACCAACACCGGTTTTCCTCTTCTTCACCAGGTTCTACAATTATGGTTCCTCCACCATCGTTTTCACGGTCACCGGTACCTTTAGCCATCAGTTCCAGCAACTCTACCACAACCAGACGTCTTCGCCTCATCACTACTTTCGACACCTGTCTCGGTGCCTCCGGTCCTACCTTCTACACCGACCGACAAACCACCAATGTGTCAACCTTCAGGGAGTGCCCTTGCATTCCTTTCAATAGGCATCTCGCTTGGCCTACTGCGCTACCGGTTCCTGGGAACTATTCATCTTCGACAACGTAATAAACCCTGTTCTTCAAGATAACGTCAACAACAGTAATAAGAAGCCCTTCGTCAATTGTGCTCTTTTCCAGCCACACGACACCGACATGAACACGTCACACCTACTGACCCCCATCTTCACGGTTACCACACCGGTCCCATGTTCCACACTACAGTTCCTTGTTCAAGAGTTTGCATCCACACTACACTACTTCCAGTCGCCATCCGCCTTCCAAGATAACCGTCATCTCAAACCCGCCCAGACAATGATCACAGCGAGGTAATGTGGTTTGTAATTTCTCTTATGAACTCGGCTTATTCCTTGGACCCAGAACCCGACCATCTTCCGACTCTCGGTCTTCCTCCCAGTTCCCTCGTGTGATGCACCGGGCACCGGACCATCACCCGGAGCTTCTTCAATTATTGTTGATCCACCTCGGACCAACGGTCGGATCACAGAATCTGGCATTCTGGGGTCGCCGGGTCGCAGCACGTTACTCGTTAACGTTGGTCCCTCCTCCATTTTTTGACGAGGTCTTGCTAACAATAAAAAAGACAGGTAATGGATATTCATGGCAACAACAAAAACTAAAACTTACCAGTGGCACCTGGTGGAAGTTTGTTTTTATTGCCTAAATGAAAATATACATTACCGTTACCCGCCTGGTCTCCCCTCTCAAGACCAAGGTTTCTTGAAAGGAAGAAAGATGATAATTGCCTCGACTTGAACATTTATATACTGAGACCTGTGCTGGCGCAAAGAAGGAGAGCTGGGAGCCCAGTAGAGAAGTCAATTTTTCATCGCTAGGGATTAAGCCACAAATATGAAGGAATTGCTAATAATAAAAGACAGGTAAAGAATATTTTCATTTAGGCAATAAAAACAAACTTCAACCAGGTGCCCCTGTAAGTTTTAGTTTCTAGTGGTCGGTAGGAAAATTTCAACTACCTGTAAATTTTATTGCATTCGGTTCCTGGATGCTCCGAATCTGTCGTGAGGTTTTTCGCTCTCTTGATCCGGCCAGTGCGCAACCCCACTGCGCATGCGTCACCATGCGCAGCCTTCCTATAAAAGCAGACGGCCCAGCCTGATGGGCATCTCTTTTCCTCAAGCTCGCGCCGAAGACTCATCGTTCCTTATTACCCAGCCCATCTTTTGTCTCTTGAAGACGGCAGCTAGCAACTATCGCCTCGCAGAAGACTCGGAACAAGAAGCTTTCATTGAAAGTCCAATATGCCTTCGTATCTTCTCACCCAAGCTTTCGTAGAAAGTCCAAGATGGCGTCATATCTTCTCACCCAAGTTTTTGTAGAAAGTCCAAGATGACGTATTTTCTCACCTAAGCTTTCGCTGAAAGTTCAAGATGGCGTCGCATCTTCTTTTGCCTGTAACATGCCGAAGTCGCACCACCTACGAGACGCACCCATTGAATCCTTCCAAGATGGCGTCCCATCGTCTTCGACTTTCGCCCAAATCTTTCGTAGATGATAACTTCATGGGCCGACTGAATTCGATGGCAGTTATGTCTCTCCCGTTTCATCAAGCCTGCTGTCCTCCACCTGCCATTGGTACCTAAGCTTTCAACCCTCGTCACCACCTGCAACCTTACCGTAGATCATCGAAAGTTTCTTTTGAAGCCTACGTCAAAGCCTCCCGGTTTCTGTCAAGCAGGAACCGTCCCGTCACCCTATCCTCGGCCAGCCTCCTTGCCTCTATCCAACACGAAGCAGCCGCCCGCTCACCACTGTCGCGTGAACACTCCATGAAGAAGCTTCACCCTGAAGCTCACCACGCCACGTCAAGATCAAGCATCTGGCCCAACATTGAACTGTGCCCGACACGCTAATTCGTCAGTGGAAATATGCTAGGGATAGTCCGATATTTATATTGGTATCGGTATAATCTGTATTTATCGGGGTTTTTGCCATATCGGTATCGGACCACTGTGAGGCTTCCGATACAGATATTCGTTATCTCAAGAAATGCAACCTTTTCCCACACAAAACTGACACAAAGTGCAGCAAAAGCAAGAACCAAGTGAGAAAAGCAAAGCTATTTACTCAGTTTGTAATGCAAATGTACCATTTGATGGTTCTGCCACTCTTTAAGTTTTACATCGGCCAACTTAAAATCTAACTAGAGGATGAAAGCACTGAATCCATAAATAGGAATAAGAGTAAAATTGCTGTTATTGCTGCAAAGAACTTTTTGGATAATCACAGTAGTTGGTAGGAACCCATGCGAAACCAGAAACTAGTTGCATTTGTATGGAAATTAAATTTTTAGTCCTGTTTTTTTATTTTTATTTATTATTATCGGCTTCGGTATTGCATCGGATCGGATATTATCGATTTACTCTTTATCGGATCGGATCGGTAAAAACTCATATCGGCCGATCCCTACGAACGTCCCTCGTCCAACAGACCGATCGTCAGATCTTTGTTGAAAGCCTCTCACACTAGAGAACTTTCGTCGAAAGCCAGTTGCCTCATGAACCTTCATTGAAAGCCTCTAGCCCAAAGAACTTTCTCGTCACAAGCCCACTGTCTTAAAAACCCTTGTTGAAAGCCTCTCATGTACGTTGGCTGTGTACGCAGCCACTATTTTGTTTTTCGTACAGCATAAAATCGTATGGTACAGGTAGGTTGGGCGGGAAGAGTTACCTTGTTGTTAAAAATAATCGAATTGTGGCTTAAAATAAAAGTTGCTGCATAAATTGTTTTAAAAGAAAAATCATGGTGATTCGAAGAGATATGTTAAACAGCTTGAAATAAAAAATACAGGGTACCACAAAAAACTTGACGGTCCAACTTTTCTAGTTAGCACCCCTCAGAACCAGGAGAGGACAAATCTTCCCATTTCATTAGATTTGAATTCTGTCCTATCCTGGTTCTAAGGGGATGCTGACTATGTTGAGTCATCAGTTTTTTTGTGGACCACCCTGTATTGCTACGCAGGTAAATAATTTGTCGGTTTTAAAAGGAAAGTCGTCATGGTGATTAGAAAGAGAGAGTGGATAACTGGTGAGCAGGCTTGTAAAAATTTGAACTTTTGTTTTTATGAACCTGCTCACCATAGTTATTAACTCTTACTAATCACCATGACGACTTCAATCCTTGATATAGTTAAAAATAAAATAAACTATGACTCTAGCCTCTGTCTTCAAAAGTTGAGCCAGAGTGATAACTGACGATGTCTGTCATAACGTTTCATATCGCTGAAGATGAATAGCAGTGGTTGTGTGGGCATATTTATTTATACCCTACGCTCTCCGCAAACCCAAACACTCAACACACCCGTAAAATTTACATCTATTTCCAATTCCAAGATATTGAAAGTTTGGATTATTCCGTTAATAATCTTCCAAGTAGAAGACCTTCCAAGAAATCCCCAAAATTGGTCATGATACTGCAACCTCCCAGCTACGCCCATTTGTCAATAGGGGGATCGTAATGCGCATAGCTCCGACTATTGGCACAGCGTTTTTCCTTGAAATATTATGCGAGCCATTTATCACAACCACATTCTTTGACTAACTTAATTTTGCCAGTCCCCCAGCCTGAGCCAGCTGAAGATTGTTTCTTTTGCCTAGGAAAATCTAGGTATCTTTTGTTAGGCAACAATCATCACAACAAACATTACATAAATTCAATTGTCGAGGTTGTAAACCATTGTATCGCGGAGCCATATCATCAGTGTCTTATATCTTGAAGCATAGTTGGGCACATTTCAGGTACTTGCAAAAAAATAATAATGCGGTACAAAAATTGTGTTGCTTAAATTGTGTTGAAATCAAGAGCAATAAGACACCTGACAAAAATTAACTCGTGTAGGAATGCCAGCTAAGCTGCTTTCAATGCAAAATCTGACCCTCAATAACGTTGAAAATGTGTAACTAGCTAGCTAGCTAGCTCTAGCTGATTCTAGTCCGCTCATCCCCATGTTAATTTCCATAGGGCGATTATTCATCAATACCGACATAACGGGAACCCTTCCAGCCTATGAAAGTGGACGAATGGCTGCAGAATGATACGAACTGCGTACCTTTTATGGTTGGGAGCCTAGGGGTGTAAAGGGGATGGGTGCGGTTAACGCTCACTAAAACCCTTTGAACCCCAACCCCCTTTTTTTGTAACGGGGAGGGCGCGTAAGTACGAAAATATTGTTTTAACCATTGTTAGTATTGTCGGCATCGTCTCTCATTGGACAGCCAAAGTTCGGACAATGACAACGTGTATACTGACGTGTATGCCTAAACACACACTAGTGTAGCACGATAAATCTAAACAACATTGCCAAAGAAATTTTATTCACGTCCAATTCACGAAAAGTAAACCACCGTTGGAGGGGAAAAATGGCCGGTCGGTCTCACCCGAATGCTTTTGTAGAGGATCCTCGCGCATGCGCAGGGTGGGTTATGCAACTAGCAGTCTCTTCACAGCTTTAAAACTCCAGCGAGAGAAGCATACTTCAGGGAAGATTGCTACAAAGTTTCAGGTATTGTATATTTTCGAACGGCAATAGAAAATCCTTTGTGTCCTGTCGCAGGGTATCACAGTTTGAATCTAGGAATAAAGCTGCAGAAAAAGGCCTGGAAAAAGTCAGTAAAAGAAGCCACAGTCAAAGAAGCTGCAGAAAAAGTTTTCTGGTGAAATACAGCCCAGGGCAACTGACCTAAAACCTGACCTGGAAAACTACAACAAAATATAGACAAAACAGCCTTTTCCTTTAGCTGTTTTCCCACCGCATTTCTTCCTTTGGTTGTTTCTTCCAGGCTAATTTTTTTTTCATGTTTTTTTTTT
>JAHWFP010258290.1:0-34137 GCA_023313725.1 Lithobius niger | reverse complement strand
TAGTGACGTCACGTCCCACTCGAGTCCCACAGCGATATGTACAGAGCTTAGTCCTATAGCGAGGCATGACAATGCAATATGCAGGATTGTTCATTCTTAACTCACTGCTCCTCCCCTCCCCCTCCCCCAACAAACAAAGCTACCGAACGAGAGGCTTAGTCCTCTCCCCTCAACTCGCTGCCAACAGGGACATAAAGGTTTGGGTTTGGGTTTGGGTTTGGGTAAAGGTTAAACCTTTACGTCCCTGCTGCCAACAGTTATACTTTTCATCTGATCTGGCATCCGGTAAGGTGGCGGTGATGGTTTGGGGGAGGGGTGGGGGGGTTGGCCGATTGCTTTGGGGTCTAGCCTGGGATCAACGGATTTAAGGGCAAACTTTTTTAACCCAAGCTGTGCCAAAATATTAATTTTTGTATTCATTTACATTTTGCTTTATAAATCTAAGTATTCCGACTAAGGTCCATTCTTCAGAATAAGAATTTTTCTTGGGTGTGGGGGGAAGGTCGTTGTAGCCACCCTCCACCGTCCCCCTCCAAAAAACTCGACCGTGGTCGTATTGCATGCCTGAATGTTTAGATCTATTTAGTAGATTTGTATTACTAGAACCTATGTCGTTCTTCTATTATTCAATTAATAAGAGCGTAATCGGAGCATTGGTTATGATGGCTTCTACGCGTAGCCTACCATGAATTGTGTCCTCCGTTCTTCAACTGTCGTTTTACCTGTCCCAACCTACATATGAGACGTGGGCTCATGATTTTTTAGCATAACATTAAGCAGTTATTGTATTTATTAAAAAAAAAAGTTTTTATTAATCCTCCCAGAACCGTGGCCAAGATTTTATGTTAAACCTCCGCAGCACTTTCTGCCAGGAAAATAATGCAGAGCAAGTTTTTTCTTGTAATATTTTATTTTTGATTTGCGACTACACTGCCACGTCAGTGGGGGAAGAGGAATGAAAACACCCTACGTCATTCCGGTCAAAAATTATCCATCGTGAAGCACTGCTAAATCAAGCAAAAAAAGTCAAAACACAAGCTAAAACCTTGTACATATCACAAGAGTTTACCAATTCACTACAAGGGTTAGCGTTTTAAACGTTTAAACGTAGTTAACGTTTTTGCTTTTGGAAATAGGTTTGTTTGCATTTGTATTTACATAGCCTTAAATGAACCCAGGCTTTCGGTTATTCTTATTATATGAAGAATGATGAATAAGAATGACCGAAATGATTCTTCATTCTTGAAATGTTGTTAAAACGCTGGTAACAACATTTTAGATCCTTTCGCACTTAGACGTTTTTAGCTGAAAAAACATGCAGAAGATTTTTTCAAATAACAGACATGAAATGCGTTTCAAATGTAACACTGGCAGTTAATTTGCATAATTTTAGAAACAGGCTTAAACACATGGACGACAAAGTTTTTTTTTTAAATAAAACAGCACCGGTAATGTTTTGTTACAACACCTGTTTTTTTTTTTTAATAATATGTTTTCTGTTTAACAACACTCTGATAAACACACTACGAGGTCTTATTTAAGACACTTCCGGTCTCTACATGTGTTTTACGAGACGAGAAACAAACGAGAAATAGACGTGGGTCTTGTTGTTATCAGGAAACAACTTTTTTTTACTAATCGTACAAAGTAATTAAAAATTAATTACGAATTAACTTTTTTACAAGACGTGAAATACGTTTTAAGTAAAACAATTAACAAGGTTCAACACTTGATAAAGATGCTTAAAGCAATAATTACAGATGCAAACCTGTTTACGTTGCCTTTTGAACTTAAATGTCAGACTACCTGAGCAGGAAATTGAACCCACGACCTTTGAAACGAAATGCCGAGGCCCTACCGCTGAGCCATACTGACACGGCCAAAAAGAAACGTCACAGGCAGCATTTACCACCCACACAAATACATATAAACAAACATTTTTTTCCAATCGCCACCGGTGGGACGCTTGTTTGCGCGGTACACACCAGTGAAACCGAAAGTACACACAATCCGTATTTATTTCCATCCTTATTTATTTATTCCTTTCGAGCCCATTTGGCATGCCGTCTTGTTTAATCCTAATTTTACGCTTATTGTGTGTTCTTTCGGTTTCACTGGTGTGTGACGTGCAAGCAAGCGTTCCTCCGGTGCCGATCGGAAAATGTGTTTGTTTATATGTATTTGTGTGCGTGTTAAACGCTGCCATGAGTGCTGCGTATATGGACGTTCTTTTTGGCCACGTCAGTGTGGTCAGCTGTGGGACCTATATGCATTGGGTTTCAAAGGTCGTGGGTTCAATTCCCCACTCACGCAGTCTTTAAGTCGAAACGGCAACGTAAATAGGTTTGCATCCGTAATTATTGTTTTAAGCATGTTGTTTTAAGCAACATGTTTATTTATTGTTTATTCCGTATTTATTGTTTTAAGCATGTTTAAGCATCATAAGCATGTTTGTCAGGTGTTGAAAGCTGCAAATTGTTTTTCTTAAAACGTATTTCACGTCTTGTAGAAATTAATATGTAGGCAGGGCGGCACAATTAGTAAAAAAATTTGCTTCGTGATAAAAATAAGGGCCACGTCTATTTCACGTTTTCAACGCTAATATCTTCACGTCCACAAATGGTAACGTGTTACCCACGTTTCCCACGTGTTGCCAAACTTTACATCGCGAAACATAGTGCTTCACACAAAAGAGGTGCCCTAACCCTTAAGCAAGCCATCCAAATTCAACAACCCATTAAAATAACTACCGTATCTAATCTATATATATAATACGCTTTAGGTTGGGCAAGCAAATTCATCATTATTATGCACTACAATGAAAGAGGGTGTATAATGAAAGAGGGCGAGCGACCGACAATGTCAAACAAACAGATGTGGCCTATAACAATCGACATATGCATTAATAAAGCTAGCTCTTAAGAGCCGACTTGGAAGAGTTTCAAAGTTGGTTGAGTAACAATCACTGCATGCACAACCGTTGTTGGGTTTGTTGGGCTTGGTATCAGAACAGAGAAACGTCCTCCATTGAAAATAAACATTTACTTCCATAAGGGGTTCAAAGAGGGAGCAGAGATGAGGATATTCATACCACACAATAGGGGAAACCGGGGCCCACTATACAGTGTTACGCTCAGATATGCGGGAACCAGCTAGCCGGCGTATGTTACGCCGGGGGTACAGCTAGTTGTCTTAATACCCCATAGATTCCATTTAAAGTTTTTTGTTTACCGGCGGTTTCTTCTCGTACTCAGTTTCTGCGGCACATCGAAGAAAAAGGGTCTCTAGTGGAGTGTGCATTATTCTGGGCCGTATTTTACAACTTGGACTCGGTCCCTTCCTTTCCTATGTGCAAAGAGGGTTGGTTGCATCAGCGAGAAACTTCTCAAATTGATCTTCATTATCTATTTCCCAAGGGGCATCTCTCTTTCGCCGAGAAGGTTTTCCCTGAACTACAAGCAAGAGCTCGATTTCGCCAATTATATTACAGAGGGAAGGAGAAAACAAGGGGAAGGGAAGAGAAAAAAAGAAAGAAGGGGAAGGAAAAAAGAACCTAGCTTCCATCTTTTTCACACTTTACCTTGTTTTCAGCAAGCTATTTGCTGCAACAAGCACCTTGTTGTTGCGTAAAAGTGTCCAATTAAAGATTGCTTCTTTCCTAATGTGTGCTTAAAGAAGGCATCCTTAACTAGAATAATAGTCCAGAAATGTGACACACGAAGAGCATGTTCGAAAATTTTACTTATAAAGTAGACTCTGGTGCGTGGTGGGGGTATTAATTCATGCAATATTAATAAAACTTCCTTTTTTAAGCAGAACCATATATTCTCGGATTTCGCTCGAAGTTCAATGAACAGTCCCGTCAAGTCTAGAGTGGTAGAAAGTAACGGAAAGAGGAAAAGAAGCCAAACTGCGTAAATCTTACTGTACTAGAAATAACGTAGTTCAGTATGCCACATTTATGCATTAACGTTTCGTCGGCGTGACCCGGATTCGAACTGACCACCCAATTCGTCTCCAGATCACTGACACAGCGTCCCCAGTGGCCATAGCGTTATGGCCATTCCTCCACTGGCATAAGGATTCACTGAACCCGTTGTAGCCATTGCGAATAGCCAGTGCGATAAAGGCGCTACACCAATGATCTGGGGACGAATTGGGTAGCCAGTTCGAATCCGGGTCATGCCACTCCGACGAAACGTAAGTGCAACTAGGTTATTTCTAGTGCATGATTTTTGCTGTTTGGCTTATTTTCCTCTTTCCTTTACATATAATTCACAGCGATTTGTGTTTATTTATTTCGCAAGTAACCATTTACGTCTGTTTTAATTATACCAGTTATTTTCCAACATCTCACACTTACATTGGCACATTTTTTGCGGAACACAAAATTCTTGCCTTCGTTCACCATCTTTATCGTTTGTTAAACCCGGTAAAACAAGTTAGTGTTCTTCATTTTGTCCCCGTTTTTTCTTCTTTTACACCACTTGCGTATGTAAGGTCGTATATATATTTTTTTTTTAACTTTTGATTAGATATTCTTTTAATGTGTACGTTCTTAAATCTATTTTTTTTTAGTAACTGGGAGGCAGAATTACGGGTTTTGTTGCTAAACAGAATTTGTATTAGCTTATTTTGAATCTTTTATAGCCTATACTTCTTTTCGTTCTTTTGAAACTCGAAAGATCTAAACCCATTTTTTTGACAGCTGGCACATCGAAATACTACCATAATTTATTAACCAAAGCCATATTTTGTAAAATTTGTACGAAAGTTAACGAAACACATTAATATTAGAAGTCTGTTCAAAGATTAAAAACGAACACACATTATTCAAATCGGATAAGCGATCGTGCTTTAGTATGAAATTAATCAA
The DNA here is from genome assembly GCA_023313725.1 of Lithobius niger. Lineage (NCBI taxonomy): Eukaryota > Metazoa > Arthropoda > Chilopoda > Lithobiomorpha > Lithobiidae > Lithobius > Lithobius niger. The sequence goes on along the minus strand of JAHWFP010258290.1, from coordinate 29,261 downwards.
AATTGTTATCGTTTACTGAGTTATCCAAATCTCAAAATTTGCAGACGATAATTCGGTTAGCATGGAAAAGAATTATTTTGTCGCCGGACGAAAATTTTAAATTGATAGAAAATTACGTGCATAAAAAAAAGTTTAAAGTTTGATGTTATTGTATACACAAACATTGTCCAGAATTATACGATGGCTGGTGCTCCTGCTGTACAGGCGATGAAGATGTGCTCTCTGTTCGGTGCGAGTGAGTAATTTACGGTTTTAATCTGGAAGCTGACAATTCACGGATACTTTCTTCCCCTCCGCCCCCACCCCCGGATTTTATCCTGCACGGATATCCCCCGGCCTCCGGTCTTTATCCTCACGGTTATCCCCTCCCATCACCACCAACTCAAAAACGGCAGCACACATAGTCCTTCCTTAACGCGGCAGTGAAAAGTGGTGTAAACGGAACCCGATTTAAAAGGCTAGTGGCTCCGAGAATGCATCTGCGTGCCTCACATGCTCCTGATTTTGTAGCCCTTATCAGCCAGTTGCTTAAAAGACTACGGAAAACACATGTGTAGAAATTTACGCTCAGCTGAGTAACCACGAGCAGCTGAACTCAATTATATTCCTACAGTGTCCGCGGCCTATCTTGAGTTCGCCCCTGAACGAATACAGATAATCGATCGTATGTTTTCGATAGCAGAGCACCTTGTTGATAGCCTAGATGGTTACAAAAAAACAATGGCGGCCGTCGATTAAAGCCGCTCCCTCTAGGAAGATGTAGCCGCTCGTAAAATACCTGCAGGACTCAAGATACGCTGAGCGCACAATAGTACACTACAAATTTACTCCCAAAACTGCAGTAACTGGTAACAATAAGTTGACATCTGGATTTTTTAAGCCTAACAGTTGGACGTACTATGCACGACAAATTTACCACGCAAATATTAAATTCATAGCGAAGAACTAGGCGGGTGTAAAAAATTACCATTTTCAACCCCTTCAATAATTGCTTGGCTCATTCGTATCAGCCAATTAGGACCTCTATACGCAAAAACTACGAGCTGCGTGAGACGAACACGTGTGTTTATTTTTAACTTGCCCACATTATACGCATTCGTGCAGTTTAGACGCCACTTACTTTCCCGTAATCGAAACGACTTTGTGTTACGCAGGCGTACCATCGTTTACAACCCCCCCCCCCCCCCAAGTGCTTCTATACGAAATCGATAATTTGTGTGTTTTAGCACGAAATTCCTTCCAGGCTTAATTTCCCGAGACCGACAGCCGAGGGAAATTTACTGGAAAGCAAATCAGTGCTAAAGCGTACAAATTATAGATTTCGTAGAAACAGGAGTGGTATTCGGTGTGAGAATTTTGGTTTCCTTTCCGCAATTCTTATTAGATTCGACATTCAGATTTTATTTACGAAGTGTTTAATGTTTAACTAGTAAAATTTTTAATATTAAAAGCACAATAATTTTGAAAGATAGTTTTTCGAGTTTGGAATTTACGATGTTTTTCCCTGTTTACGGTAGCGACACTAGCCCCTAATCCATGTCGTCAACCTATAATTTCGTTGGCTTCAGCGTTAGTATTTCGTATTTCGTAGGCCTAACCCCTATTTTTTCGTCGCGCATTCACAAAGTTAAACGTAAAGCTTCGAATCCTAACGGGAAGCAGAGGCTTCGTGTTTTTCCGTAAAAGTTCGACAATTTGCGAAAGTGACGTCATTGCCCTAAAATGGGCATAACTGGAATGAAAACAAAGCGTTTCCTCCAAATGAAGTTGGCGCTAGTGACCTAGCTGTTGACTAGCCATTAATCCTCATTCCTCCCCCCCCCCCCTCACCTCACCACTCTAAATGAGCAATACAGTGTAGATCTGTTGTTTTTGGTCGGTGAACGATTTACATACGGATGTAAAAAGGTCAACTGTGTTTTTTTTAGTGTAAGTTTATTGGGCAAGAAATGGATGACCTTGCTAAACCTTATCAAGATCATTCCATTGTTAATTTCTTTAATATGCATCACACACCATGGGAATCAACAATTAGAAGCTTGTAGACGACAACAAAGATTCTTTATGGAGGCACAAAACAAAAACGAAAATCGAACAAGAATTACAGTAACTATACGTCCCACGAAAAAAGGATGTTTGCAACCCCTGATCTGGATTCGATGCTGCCTTGCACACTGCAGTGTAGCGATGGGATGCCGTTCAGGGGTTCGTTTAACACGCACAGCTATAATAGTTCCTATAAATTTCGAGCGATTCCTGGTGTATATATATACAGATATTTACAGATATCTTTAAACGAATTAGAGAGATCTGTAATTCATTAAAGATATCTGTAATTCAATTGCTGATATCTTTAAAAGAATTGCAGATATCTTCGATTAAATTAAAAGTATCTGTAATTCTGTAATAAAAGACGGAATTGCTTGCCATAGACGGAGTCATAAAATAGTGCTGTTGATGAAGCCAGAAGCGACTCGTTAGCAACTTAACGTTGCCATGGTAACGTGATTATAGGCCTATTTCTTAAATGCTATTTTAATTTCGTAAAGTAGCAGATAGGCCTCACGGAGAATTTGGTTCGACGGTTAAGCCTATTCATTCATGCAACAATGCGACGAGACTATCATAAAAACGAAGCTAAAATGCTTATGTTTTTATACGGCTGTGAGTTATTATGATTTAAATTCGACAATCAAATGTTATTATTTCATTTAGTTACGTCAAGGAAGCCTATCAGCTACAAATAAGTAACGATGTTTTAGTTTGCTGAGTTTTTTTAACTATCTTTTGACACTGAACAACAGTTGTAAACAGTGGTCGTCTCTTTCTGGTACCGTTCTGAAGTTGAAAAAAGTGGCTGACGGACGGACGGACGGACAAAGTCGTTGCAATATAGTCTTCTTCTCAACCGGTACGGCTGTATAAAAGACTCAGATACAGCTCAGATACGGCTCAGACTCAGATACAGCCAATAATATTCGTTACGTGGCTCGTTCATTTAATATCCTTTGATATGCGCCAGTAAAGTCATCGCCACCAATGGGCTACAAAACTATCACCAACGAAACAATCAACATTTAGCGGCGAAATGTATTATTGTCACACCTTTGTAAACCTAAATTCATAATCAAACAATACCGAAATAGCGTATTTCATAGTAGCAATAACATATGTAAATCCATTGTAAAGGCATGTGGGATTTGCTGTTCGGCATCAAGTGAACGCATTCTCAAGTTCCCGTTGGTAACTCATGCGCTGATGCGCCGAGAAAATACTTCATAAAAGTGCCCGTCATTCTCTATACAAGTCATTTCGAAAGATGCCCGGTCACATGCGATGACGTTTGCGTTGTGTAAGTAGGAAGATTGGTGTTTTGTTGATTTAAACCAGCGGCTACAGCGACTACCAAGTAACATCCGGTCTTCTGTACAGTTCTGCCACTACCAATGGTGCGGCGCACACCTCTATCATGCATTTGCAACAGCTATCTCTATTATACACTCTGAAAGCAGTAACCATCAGAATTGCCGGTTAAAAATATGTTAGCTTTTAAGCTTGTTTTACATCTCAGACGTATTTGTCAACGTTTAGGCCTAATTCTTACTTGCAGCTCTAATTTCGTAAGTAGCAGCTAACGGAGGTTTGGATTGTACAGTAAGCCTATTCATTTTTACAAGACGGTGCGGTTTCGGGCACACAGTCAGAGTGTTACAACGTAACGCGCAACGTAGCCTACATAGATCAGTGGTAGAAGTGACGGGAGAGACGCTGTTTATGAAGCCAGTATGCAACTCGTAGCAACTGGACGTTGCCGTGGTAACGTGATTTTAGGCCTGATTTCCTTTTTTTAGGCCTAATTTTTTTAACTGTAGTTTTAATTTCGTAAGAAGGAGATAGGCCTAATGAAGTATTTGGTTTGACGGCAAGTCCATTTTTATTCATGCAACAATGCGACGAGACTATTTTAAACGAGAAGCTAAAATGCTTTTGTTTTTACTGCTGCGCTTTATCCTCTCAGTCCGACAAGCAAAAGCTATTATTTCATTTAGTTACGTCGAAGAAGTCTATTGCTATAAGGAAGTAAAGATATTTTAATTTGCCTTGTTATTTAACTAACATTTGACACTGAATCTAACGTTGTAAACAGTGGTCGTCAATATCTGGTACCGTTGCGAAGTTGAAAAAGGCGACGGACGGACGAACAAATTCGTTGCAATAGTCTTCTCAGCCAGTACGGCTGCACAGAAGAAGACTAAAAGCTGCACTGTTGCTAACTATGGGGGGGGGGGGGGGAGGAAAAAAATAACTAGGCTGAGAGTAACTAAATACAGGTGCAAACCTATCTACGTTGCCTTTTGGACTTATATGTCAGACTGCCTGAGCCGGGAATCGAACCCAGGACCTTTGAAACCAAAGTCCGAGGTCCTACTGGAGGGACGCTGATTTGCATCTGTAATTAGTTATTTCTTGTGAGCCTTTGGCTTTCCCGTCTTTAATCAGTATTTCACGTTTAAGTGTTCCATTTGTTTCACTTGGATGATCGCACGTGTTAAACGCTGCCTATGGACGTTTCCTTTTGGCCGTGTCAGTATGGCTCAGCGGTAGGACCTCGCCCTTTGGTTTCAAAGGTCCTGAGTTTGATTCCCCTCTCAAGCAGTCTGACATATAAGTCCAAATGGTAACGTAAATATATATATATAGGTTTACATCTTTAGTTATTTCTTGTGAGCCTTTGGCTTTCCCGTCTTTAGCCTGAGAGTATAGGTCACGTATTGCTAAATTACCTCGTCTAAAAGTGAGATTTTAAGCGTGAGTGATCCGTGCTATGTGGTGTTGGCGTGGACAATCGAACATTTCTAGACTGTCAATTGTTTTCCGCACAGAGATTGACCTATCTGAGTAAATTCCTGGAGGATTTGGTTTTATTGCTAGAGGAGTTACGATTCTGTCTGCATCAATTTCGGGCTACTGAAGGCAGTTGACGCTTTCTGTGATACGTCCGGGAGATTTTCTGCCTAGAGTTATAAAGAGTTAAGGTATTTTCATAGATGTAAGTTTGCTTAGTGATATTTTATTGTAAGTATAGGAGTTCTCGGTGGTGCTGATAACCAGTAATGGTTAAAGCTCGTTAAATAAACAACTTCAAACAAACAAACAACCAGCAACACCTTCGATTCTAATAGAGTTAACTTTCGTCCAATTAATTTGAAATCTAACCTTCGATCAGCGCTAACAAACCCTAGAATAGGCCTATATCGCAATCAAATCTGATTCGACTGCTGCCTGTAACCCAAGACAGAGGTACGAGGCATAATGAGTTCCTAATTAGAATGTCCCTTAGGCTCGACCGGCAGTTTCCGTGACAAGTCGATCATAACTGAAACAACATCAAGAAGACGTCATACTCCGCCTGGACCTCGATTTTTCAGCCAAACCATTTAGGAATTTAATTTTAAACTTTTTCCCAATTCCCCGTCCCAATGGTGAGATGACAGGAGCCAACCAGTGTGCGCAATCATCAATTGCATCGCTGCAATAATTTGGCAATGAATTATGACGTTAATGTAATTTGGCAACGTCCTCAGTTTCCTATTCAGTCAACGGGCATGCCCGGATTATCAAGGGTGCGCACGGGCGCTATGGCACCTGTCGGCCGTATCCAAAAGGCGGCTTTTCGGTCACGAACTTTTTTCCGACCTAAATTCCGCCCTAATTTCCTCCATTACTTCATTTTTTGACCGATTTTGACATTCTTACCCCTACACAATAAGATCGTGGAAATCAACAGCACTTTTAAAAGCTTAGACAATCACTTTAAACTTGCGGCGCACGAGGCCTATCATTGCTACTTTGCAAAGGGTTCAAAGGGTTTCAGCGAACATTATACCACTCCTGGTCGTCTGCCCGACGAAGCCCTAAGGCCCTACCTTACAAAGTGGTCCGCAATAATAAGACCTCTGTAAATGAAAACAAACCACTAATGTAGAGCTTGCGTAGCGCCCTTTAGGCTCTCGTAGAGTAATAAATAAATAAATAAATAGATAACACTAATGAGGCATTATTGGTGATTTATACTTTCTGCTACTACCAGACAACTTAATTTGACGCCGCATTGACACACAACAGATAAACGAGACCACACCAATTTTCAAAACTTTGCAGCCAACACTACCCATGCTTAGAACTGACTTCAGCAATGAACTAACATTATCAGCCAACCAGCCAACATGTAACCGTGCAACAACTAGACTTCACACTGCTTAAAACGATGTCAGTGAAACGCAACTTGAATAAGTACCTCTTGTTTTGTGGTAAGCAAACGACTATCATACAATATGAGCGAAAGTCACAAAGCAAAATCGTGAGCCGAAGCAAAAGTGATACAGTACAGCTTTGAAAATTGACCACTAGATGTTACCAGCGACCAGGCGCAGATGTAGCTCAAGATAAAGGACAGAAAGTAGTGGAACGGGTAGGTATCGGGAAAGGGAGAGAGCGAGGGGAAGAAAGGTTGAGGGGCAGTATTTAATTCAACTATACATGTCTCAGTTCAGCAATACTTAACAGGGAAGAATGGTGAGGGGAAGAACGTGAGGGAGGGAGGTGAGAAGAGGGGGAAGGGAGGGAGAGGGGACAGAGAGGGGAGGAAGATGGCGGGAGGGGGGAGAAAGAGATGGGGCAATATTTAATTCATCTACCCATCTCAACTAAAATACAATTGAAAGGAAAAAATGCCAATCTTGATGAAAATCTGGTCAAGCACTGTACGAACACCAGCAAACTAAAGCCGGGCGAAAGAAAACCCCACACCAAACCGACTACTGACGTAAATAAATAATCCAAATGTAACCACCAGTCAATAGGCTACTATTGCTGACTTTAACTTTTGGACAATAATTTAAGCTGTGGGTGCAACAATTTAAATCCATCAAAAAACTTCAGTTAATCGTAGCCTATACCTACAGTAGCGCGACATATAAATTTCCAAATTGTAGGCTTCAGTTGGTTAGATGCATGAAATACGTAGACATCTTGGCTTTGAAAGGCACTCAAATTCTCCACGTTTCTGCGAAAGGAGTGTGCGGAATGAGCAAACAGAGTGAGCGATGTCAGTTTGTACAACTCTTTCATTGTTGGACCATTGTTGCAGCAGTGGGTTTATATCATGAAGACACACAGCTGCAACAATGAAACCGTTGTCTTACCACTAGTAAGAACGGCTAGGCGTGGGTTTCTTACTAACGTAAGTAAGAAAACGAAGGTCTTTGGTTCCTACGTAAGTCGTGAAAATACAATCACTGTCCATGTTTACGTATCTAAATAAGCGAAAGTCTTACCGTATTGTTGCCGAACGCCATCGTCCAACTGATACTTATACTAAACCTTTCAAAGTAAAACTAGGGCCGTCATCAGTTACACTGTCCACATAATGGATCAGGCTCCGCTTTCTTTGCTGTTTGGCTGTAATCGGATCGGATCGGATTTGCCTTGTAATTTCTAAACAATAAGAGACAGCTGCTTTGGGTTTGAGCCATTGGAAAGGTGGTGAAAAAACCGTGGAAATGGTGTAATCAAACGTCCAAATCGGTGGAGGAAAAGTGAAAATATCTTGAATTTGGTTTATTATCGCCTAACGTCGCCTATTTATCATCAACAATCAATCTTTTAACAATCAGATGCCTTGAACAATTAAAAACGGCTTCGCGTCTCGATGTTGTTTTGATTTTGGCTCTTGCTATTGGTCCATTTTGTCACCCTGATGGTTCCTCAACCCCATGCCCGATTCCGGATTTTTCTTTTGATAAAAATTGTCCGGACTCCCGTGCTACTGCGTGCAAAGTTTGGTTTGGCTAGTCCTTGTGGTTTTCGCATGATGCGCGGTCGAAGATTACATTGGATTGTCTCCATAGCGGAGCTATGCTCCAAAAAAAAAAAAATTCTTTAACATTATCAACTGCAGAAATTGTAAGGAATGCGATGAATGACTTTGAACTAAAACTCGAATGACAGGCGTCGTATTAATCACCGGTCCTATTTTGTGACGCCTCAACTTAATTATTACATCGTTGACCGACGACAGGGTTCAGACAATTTTTTTATTCTCAATTTTCCTGACGTTTCCAGGTTTTCCAGGTGCAGCCAATGGCAATTTCCATAAGTTTACACGATGCATAATTAGGAAACAAGCAGTAAGTTAGCTAATATTGTTATTAATATTTGTACCAAAATAATCCAACATCCCAGAAAATAGCGTTACATGTAAAATACTTGAACATATATTAAAGCACAAATTAAAATATTTGCTAATAGCTTGGGATTTTGTTTCTGATCTGCTAATTCGCTGGAACTTACAGATCAGACACAAGGGGAGTTTATCAAATTTCTCTGTCTTTTCCCTGTTTTTCAAAAAAAATTTGTTTTCCCTGAAATTTCCCCGAGTTTTTGACTCAGTTTTCATTTTCCCAGAGATTTCCAGGTTCTCCAGGTTTTCCAGGCTTCCAGGTTTTCCAGGTTTTCCAGGTTTCCAGGTCTCCAGGTTTTCCAGGTTTCCAGGTTTTCCAGGTGTTCTAGGTCTCCAGGTTTTCCAGGTTTTCCAAGTTTTGTCTGAACCCGGGACGAATGATATGGCTAGTTCTTATTGTTCAGATTCTACAACACTTGACAAACATTAAAAAAAAAACAACCTCCCCATAACCTCTAGTGTAACTTTCTCAGAAAATGTTCGTATTACTAGGCCCATAGTTCTGAAGATATCGGTCAGGCGAGAGACGCTACAATAGTCATGTATTTTTCCTGGTGTCGTAAAATTTAATTCAGAATAATTTTCGCAAGCACTAAACCTATCTTTCTGCTTGTCCCATGCATCACTCACATGATTTAGGCTTATTAGTAAATGGGACGGAAAGCCGACGGCTCAACAATTAGTCAAATAAATACAGATGCAAACCTATCTACGTTGCCTTTTGGACTTATATATCAGACTGAGCGTGGAATCAACCCACGACCTCTGAAACCAAAGGCCGAGGTCGTCCCACTGAGCCATACTGACACGGCCGTGTCAGTATGGCTCGTCAGTGTGGTTCAACGGTAGGACTTCGGCCTTTGGTTTCAAAGGTCGTGGGTTCGATTCCCCGCTCGGGCAGTCTAACATTTAAGTCTAAAAGGCAACGTAAGTAGGTTTGCATGCATCAATATTTATTTAGGCTTGCTTATGCATTCTCTTTTTGGTATAGGTTATGTCCTTGGCCGCCTTTAGTTTAAGCAATGTGTTTAGGCCTACTGCAACTTACTGGTATTGGCCTATAATCCATTCGTTAAATTCTACACCTTAGGCCCCTGCTTAAGTTTAGCCAACCCGTATATATATCACATTCTCTTTTCTGTGTAGGACTACTGTTGTCTACTCTTCCTAGTTTTAAATTTGTCTAATTTTTCATTTTTAACATTTTTTAAAAATGTGTTCCATTGATATGTTTTTACTTACGCAGTTTTGCCTGCATTCTGCAGTCTGTTAGGACCATTAAGCATTTTAAGGGTATTGTGTCTTTCCCCCCATTATAATTGAGCTGGAGGCAGTTCGAAACGTCGGGTTTTGTTTGAAATTGTGAACTTTCGTGAGCTTTTCTTTGTTTTAAAATATACTCCTGTATGGTTTAACCTAGTGACTTCTACTACTCCATTTTATAGAGTTGGTGTAAGATTGTTACGTTGTAGCACAGGAATCTTGTGCTTCCTACGTTTGAGAATCACCCAATCCACAATTGAAGCGGGACGTTAAGCAACGTGAAAAGATGACGTCATAGAGCAGGAGTGCCGTGTGAAAGCGATAGGAGAGACCCCTTTTCACAGTTGGGGGCAAGAGATAACGAAGCTTCCTGCTTTTGGAGCACTTGGGCACGGCAACTTAACTCCATCATAATGGCGGTTTCTATTCATTTGCAGTTATCACTCCAGTTTGGAAGTTGACGGTTCCTAGGGCGTTTGTTGTGAGCGACTAATTTAATAACGTGTGGTTGTTGGCGTCGTTCCTTGGCTCCCTTATGCAGTAGCCAAGCCGCCTAATTGAAATTGGAGGAAGGGCTGCTTTTTAGGGGTGTACGAAGTGGTCGTGTGCCATGAAAGCGCGAAAACTATGTAACTTTCCTCCAACTTGCTTGAGAGTTCGAAAGAAAGGAAACTGCGTGACAGAGAAATTTAAACAGACTTTGAAGCAACCGTTGCATTTCGAATATTCGGAAACTTGATATCGGGTAGTCGATACTTTAGAATCAAGTTTCAAATAAGCAGCAAGTGTTCAGTAAAAGGATGCACGCTTTCGGCTTATTGGTAATTTCACGTTTATTTTTTTTATTTTAGTCTTCTATACAGCCGTACAGCCGTACCGTACCGGACTTTGTCCGTCCGTCCGTCGCTTTTTTCAACTTCGCAACGGTACCAGAAATTGACGACCACTGTTTACAACATTCGATTCAGTGTCAATAGTTAGTTAAATAACATGACAAATTAAAACATCGTTGCCTCCTTATAGCTATAATAGACTTCTTCGACGTAATTAAATTAAATAATAACATTTCATCGTCGAATTGAAATCCTAAAGATTTGTATTAACGCAGCCGTAAAAACAAAAACATTTTAGCTTCGTTTAAAAGAGTCTTGTCGCATTGTTGCATGAATGAATAGGCTTACGATCGAACCAAATTATCCATTAGGCCTATCTGCTACTTACGAAACTAAAACTGCCGTTAAAAAAATTAGGCCTAAAAATGAAAATTAGTTCTCAAATCACGTTACCATGGCAACGTCAATAATTGCTATGAGTAGCTGCTGCAGCGTTTCTCATGTCCCTTCCCTACTACCACTGATCTATATTAGGCTACGCTGCGCATTACGTTGTAGCACTGTAATTGTGTGCGCGGAGGCATACCGTGTTGCAAAAATGAATAGGCTTACTGTATACAATCCAAATCTCCGTCAGTTGCTACTTACGAAATTAAAGTTGTAAATTAGGCCTAAACGCTGACAATTATACCTAAAACGTAAAATAAGCTTAAAAGCTTAAAAGCCAATTCTGATGGTTACTGTTTTTAGATTATATAGTAGTGATAGCTGTTGTAATGCATGATAGAGGTGTGCGCCTCAACATTGGAAGTGGAGGAACCGTACAGAAGACCAATGCGACTAGATAGTCGCTGTAGCCCCTTGTTTTTTTTTTATTTTAGTATACTACAGAATAGCTCATATACTCCACTCAAGCTATGTTCTCTGTACGACAAAATATAACATTACAAACAAAAACGTCAAGTGTGCCGTAAAAAAAAGGGGTTATATGATTGAAGTTTCACTTTACTTGATAAAAATTGAAGATGTTAAATTTAAATAATCAAATGTACAATTGAGAAAATTGCATCTGTTTAGTGCTGTTGTGCTTTACGTTTTTAAATATTAATAAACAAAAACGGAACGTTAAATGTTTAGAGTAAGGGTCTAAAAGTCAAAACCTAGAAGGAACACGGACAAGCTTTGACAGTCAGGGTCTAGGTGTAAAATTTCGTTAGTTAGAGGCTGGTAAGCATTATACCCTTACTACCCGGTGGTAAGCTTAGTTCTAGTCTCTTTGGACTGAACGTGTGTATGGACGGTTGGAGCAGGTTTTATTTGTGCTTAGAATATTATTAAGGAAATTTAAAACACAATTTTCTTATGAAGTTTGGCATTTTGTCTTTTGATGCTTTAGAATTTTTTTTTTATTTCGTCGATTTATGGTAGAGGATAAGCAATAATGCTCTCTGCTGCGAATATGCTGTCATGTTAGTAAATCGAAACATAATTTTCAACATAAAGCAAAGCAGGAAACGTATGCCTACAACGACTGGATCATCACACGGGTCGTTGTAGGAGGAATTACAGCTTTTCGTCAAAATGTATTTTTTGCTGGCCACCGGGTAGTAAGGGTCTAATGCTTACCAGCTTCTTACTGACGAAATTTTATACCTAGACCCTGACTGTCAAAGCTTGTCCGTGTTCCTTCTAGGTTTTGACTTTTATACCCATACTCTAAACATTTACCGTTCTATTTTTGTTTATTAACTCGTATTACTTTTACAATTGCAGCTAAACTGTAAACAATGCAGTTGACGTTCAAAGCTGAGAGTTTAACACAGAGACCCTAGGCTTACCCTTACTAACCAGGCTATCGCCAGTGTTGCAATAGAAACAAATCCTTTAATCTTCAGTCTACGTCATGCAGCTAGCGTTTGCTAACTGGCATTGTTGCATAATAACAATGTTTAAAACAATGTAAAACAATCAATCTGTTCGTTTATAGCTCCGTATCCCCTGAACCACTTGACCAATTAGAAAATGCGTTATGGAAAGGATAAATCTACGGAGCAACACCTGTACAATGAGCTAAGAACCAGCTTTACAGGACAAATATTTTGTCCTGTAGAGAGGACAAACGAAAGGTACATCCACAGAAGAACAAGAACAAGACCAAGAACAAGAAGTTGTCTATTTGGCCCCTCTCTGTATTTCGGGGTTGGCTGGACCAAAATTTACAATTTTTGGACTGCAGACAGACCATGACTAGTCAAGGTTAGATTCCAAATTTGGTTTAAAGATGTTTACTTTTGACGGAGTTATAAGCTCTCAAAGTTGAAAGTTAAACACAGAGATCCTAGGTCGACCCTTATTAACACTGGTTGACCCTTATGATTCGTAAAGCATAACACCACTTAAACAGATGCAATTTTCTCAATTGTACATTTGATTATTTACATTAGAAATCAACAATTTTTATTCGTGTACATTTTAACAAGTAACAGGTAGGTGCAGTATTCTTTTTTTTGAAACGGTGTCACACCAGAACAAGAACAATAACAACAAGTGAACAGTTTTCAAATTTTACGTATGGCACGCTACTTTTATTACATAATTTTGCGATAATTGTATAATTATTGGTATAAATATACCTGGATGTTCCAACGTATTCCATGGCCATGTTCAACGTATCTGCAATACTAGGGATGATATTGAGATGAACACCCTGTATATAGCATATCAAAAACCAAAACTGGTAAAAGGGGTCGCCAAGTTCCGACTGGTTCTGCCCTTCAAAGGAGTGATATCAACACATCAAAACATTCGCCATGTTAATCGCACCGCTTAATTGTGTTCGGAGGTTAAATGAAAACTAGAATATTGCTACTTTAGGGGGCGGCCCCTTTAACCAGTTTTGGTTTTTGATATGATATCAGTCATTTTTTTAAAATTATGTATTAGACTCAACTCCATTACCGTGGAGATGTGTAATAAAGTGGTACGTCAACAAGAAATTGGTTTTCAACACTTTGCTACTACCTTTTGCCTAGAGGCCGAACCATTCTCAACTTAGTCACCTATTTATAGGTTTTTGGTTTGGTTTTAATTTTGTTGTAATTTGTTTTATTTTGTGACTTTTGGTGTGTGGATATCACTCCTTTGAAGGCCCGAACCACTCTTAACTTGGTGGCCTCTTCACCAGTTTTTAGCTTTGTTTATTTTGCTTTGTTTTTACAGCTGGTTTATTTTTCGTGAATTGGGACATGAATACAATTTCTTTAGCAATAATGTTTAGCTCTATCGTGCTACACTAGTGTGTGTCTAGGCACGCACGTCAGTATAGACGTTGTCATTGTCCGAACTAGGGCCGTCCAATGAGAGACGATGTCGACAATACTAGCATTGATTGTAACAATATTTTCGTACTAACGCGGCATCCCACACGATCTTCGTTACACCTCTCGGCTCCAAACCATAGAAGGTACGCAGTTCGTATCGTACTGCAGCCATTCGTCCAATTTCATAGATGGAAGCCTTCCCGTTATCTTCGGTATCGATGAATAATCACCCTACGGAAATTAACGTGGGGATGAGCGGACTAGAATTAGCTAGTTAGCTAGTTGCTATTCACATTTACAACGTTATTGAGAGTCAGATTTTGCATTGAAAACAGCTTAGCTGGCATTCCTACACGAGTTAATTTTTGTCAGGTGGGTCATTGCTCTTGATTTCAACACAATTAAATCTTTTGTACCCCATTATTATTTTTATTCAAATACCTGAAATGTGCCCAACTCTTCTTTAGGATATTAGATAATGACGCTATGGCGACGCGCTACAATGATTTACAACCTCGACAATTGAATTGATGTGATGATTGTTGTGACGATTGGCGGGACACACTATAGCAGGACACACTTGGCGGGACGTGTGTAGATACACGGGTATCGCCGTGTATTATGAGGCTTCCATACTAAACTCATCCGCCTCAGTAACACGCTATCCGAACGTGCACAATAATATGTAACCGAGATGTACACAAAACTGAAATTCAAAATTTAGATATTTGTAATACAAATTCCATAACCTTTAAGGTTCGTTTACTATTTTTTTTTGTTTACAGAATTAGTGAACAGCAAGCTCTATTTAAAATGGTAATAGAAAATAAAAACAAAACACGTAATGGTTAGCAGTTGTCTTTTGTTGTGTTAATGGTTTATGTCCATATTTGGTGCTTGTATTTATAACTGTCTTATTAATGAGAAAAAGAATTAAGAATTCGTACATTGCTTTTATATCTATACTTGTTATTTGCATTATCGTATAAAAAAGAGGGAAGGGGTCAGAGTTAACGATCACTAGATCCCGGGTTCTTGGGAATGCCCATTTGGGTGGTAGGGCAAGGGGTGTATTAACGAATTAATATTCACTTATTGTGTGCGCGGTGTATCTTGAGTCCTGCAAGTATTTTGTGAGCGGCTACGTCTTCCTGGATGGGGTGGCTTTAATTGATGGCCGCCATTGTTTTTGTAACCATCTTGGATATCAACAAGACACTCTGCTACTGAAAACGAACAATCGATTGTCTGTGTTCGTTCTGCGGAGAACTCAAGATAGGCAGCGGACACTATAAGCATTTGAAAGGTTTAACCAGGTCAATGAGAGCTACGAGATACTCCATTTTAGCAAGGAGAGACATTTATTAAGAGACTTGTACAATTTTGCCTTGAATAACACATTTTGTGTCAGTGTTAGTTTAGTTATATCATACAAAAACCCCAGAAAGGTAAAGGACCCATCAAGTTTTGGCCATAGAAAATAGTGATGTCAGAGCCAAAATGGCTGCCACCAAGTTTGTAGTCCGAACCGTGATCACTCAAGCTTAACTTACAACACCGAGGTGTCAGTAAGATTGAGTAATAAGGATTGGGACGGAAAACGTGGTGGTATCCATTTCGCCTCCGATAACACTACTTTCTATGACGAAAACATGGGTCCCTTTATATATGCGGTTTTTGTATGATATCACCCCTTTTGGTTTTTTTATGGTTCTGCGTTAGTGTTAGTATTGATTGTGAGCTCCTTATGAAAATATAGTTGTAAATCGTTTCTTGAACAGTCTGAAGAAAATCGTAACTTCGGTATAATTAATGGTCGCTGATTAATTCTATTTCCAATAAAGTGGCCGTTGTATTCATTTGACTGTAAAACAATTGAGCACGATTAAGTTAGTTTTGTTTAGTTTAGGTCTATCTAGATTTTTTTTTATTCAAGGAGCAGTAACCCATCACGGATATTCTTCCCCATAAACAGTTAGTAGACGATGAGATACATTATTTATTTTACATATATATAAGGTACAATTACAATGGGTACAATAAGGTACAAGTACAAGTACAAGTAACAGGTACAAATACAGGTACAATTAATAAGGTACAATTACAATGTAATAATTGGATTTAATTGTGAAACTGAAACAATAAGTTACCCAAGTCTGCATGGTTACTCGGCTATGGAGGACAATTATTTTGATAACAGATGGCGTGTTCCCAACATTCACGAAAATAGCATTACAATTGCATTATCTTTGGATTTAAAAATCCCCAAATGTCAAACCGTAACACGAATTTCATAAAGAAATTACATAAACTGATTATGCAAAAAATCGCAACATTAATACTTTCATAGACGAAAGACAAAGCTTTCTATTGGGCTAAAGTTTACATTAGGCACATACTCGATATCCTTACGATATTGATTCCAGATGGCTCCAACACTTTCCTGAATACAGAGACAGTTGGTTTCAGAGCGCGGAAATGTATTAAAACGACTTAAATCAGTAAATTATTTTGTAGCGCCACAATCCGGACATCTATATGGTGTTTGCGTTCGCTCGCAGGGCCGGCAGGGCAACTTATATTTTTTTTCGTAAACAGTTCCAATAGGGGGGTTTTTATTGTCAGTTTCGTGTGGTTTTGTGTGGTTTTGTTGTTATTGTCAGTTAGACTAGGTTAGGTAAGTTTGGGATTTGGCATTTCATACTGAGGTAGTTAACTGGTTGGGGTTTGGCATTTCATACTGGGGCAGTTAATTGGTTAGGTTATGTTAATGATGATTTAACGAGTTTCCATAACTTGGGATCAATTTGTAGCGCCCTCCGTGAAAATTAAAGGTAGGTTTTTTTCTCTTTTTTAGAATTTCGGGCCATGTGCGTAAAGGGAACATGGGAAGAAAACGGGTTTTTTTAATGGACTAAGAATTAACTGCTGAGTAATGTTTTCCTCTTCCAATTTTGGGGCAAACGCACCGTTTGGCCGTGGTGAAGGTCCAAAGTTAACACTGTGCCGCGGCAGAAAGCGTGAAACTGGGCGAAAATCCGGCAAGTAAAACACCAAACCCCAACCAGTTCATTACCTCAAGTGAAATGCCGAAGCCGGGTCCTAACCTAACCGACAACAAAACCACACGAAACTGACAATAACAACCCACCTACCTGAACTGATTACGGGAAAAAAATATCAGCTGGGAACATGGGAAGAAAACGGCCTCTCGTCCGTTATTGCGGCTTTCATTAATGTCTGACGGCCAAACGAAGCCTTTGACCCAACAATTTTATGGGAAAATATTGTTCGTTTGATCATTTTACGTCATTCTAGCCCAACGAGAGATCAATCGGTTAGGAGCCTTTATTCTTCCCCTTTATTCCGTTAGCTACGCACCTAGTATGCACTATCCCGTTGCCTTACACGTTTGTCGAATTGATACTACAATAAACTGTTACACTAAATAATCGATTATACAATAATTACCTGATTAGCAGGAGCCACATAACTACCCGAATTGCCAATACACGTAGAATCCTACGACAGCCTTTCCGTCGAACCGTAAAGTAGCCGCCATTTTTTTCAGTGGTTCGCCAATAGCCCAACAACAGATAGAATTCCGTTTTCCGTGCATGTTGTCAAAACCTGGAATAAGCTGGACCAGTTCCGGTTCAATTTTTATTTCATACTGAAACATAATTGGCAAAATTTTTAGTCAAGGACCTACAACCCTTCATATGCAAACGATTTAACCATAAACTCTTCAATAACAACGCCTACAATTTGCTGGCACGTCTTCTAATCGAAATCATGAAAAAATCGAATAATATTTCAGTCACTTCCGGCCAGACGCTAAAGGTGATAGGCATGACCCGTTCAAATAAACGACTGGAATGGGACGTGACATCATTAAACAATAGCTCACGACGCAAGCCCCTTTTTCTCCCCGCCTGTATTTCAATAACTGCTTTAATGCATTATATGCATAAGCAGTTAAAAAGCAACTATTAGAGTCAAACGTAAACTAAATTTCAAATTTCAAGCATATCTGTTGCATAAAAATATTTTATCTGACTGGAATTAGCTAGTAGTAATAAGTAGTAATTAGCATGGAAAGACATACCTTTTTCGTATTGAAATCCTTTGTGCACAGCTCTGAAACAGGACTTTCTGTTGTCCACTCGGTAAACCCAGTCGATTTATACAATTTCCAAAGCATTCTGTCGCATTATTATTTGGTATTCAATACCAGAAAACGCCGGTTTAATGTCTCGGGTAAGAAAAGCAGTTGCTAGCTTTTCGCCCAAACACTGAATTGAATTTATTGACAGGGGCCGTGGCTAACACTGATAACGAACAACAACAATTGATCAACAACAATCAGACGACAATAATAAGACGCCATGAATCCAGCAATCTGAACTTGGTGGGCGAAGCGCTAGTGCGCTTCTACAAAATATGATCTGTTTCGAGAAAACAGAATTGGCAGGCAGCTTTGTGAACCTTGCACAACGCTGGTGGCGATTCTAATTAAATGGGCGCAATAGCCTCCAGATTCGATAGTATAGTCGACTGAACCGAAGGCCAACCCCTCGTTATAACCAACTCTTGTAGGATACGGCGTAAGCAAACATCGAAGTCTGGTCTTCATATCTTTTAGAAAATGTTAATCTCATTAAGTCTGTCCAGAGAACCTTCATGAAGTACTTGCCGGGTCTTAGGTACAAAACCTACACAGTGAGCTTAAAAATCTTAAAAGAACTAGCTGGTTTTCTAACGAACGACGGTCCTGCCTGCTAAAGGGGGACAACATTTACGAAATAACACCCATCCGTGCACTCTGCAACAAATCACAAGGCAAGATTACCGTATTGCAAATTAGTTAAACGTTCGTCCTACAAGCAATATATCACCGTGTGAAAATTCCTTCTCGCAATAGAGAACACACATCGAAAATGAGTTTAGTAAAACCTCTTCCATATCAGACGACTTAAATTGTAGTTAACATCTCATAAATATAGCACAGTCCACGGATCTAGAAGCCCATTCAAAATCAATACTTATACTAAAGCAAAACCATAAAACCAAAAGGGGTGATATCATACAAAACCCCTGTAAGGGTAAAGAGACCCATCAAGTTTCGCCATAGAAAGTAGTGATATCGGAGCCAAAATGGCTGCCACCAAGCTTTCCGTCCCAACCCTCGGTCGGTGATTGTCAGTTAAGCTTTGAGTGATCACGGTTCAGACCACAAACGTGCTGGTGAAAACTTCATGGGTTCTTTGCCCTTACGGGGCTTTTGTATGATATTATATCGAACGATAAAATTAGTCCATTTTACCCTGACTAGAAGAAAACGTAACAGGGAAGCTCCACGTAAATATACGATAATCGGTGGATTGCAGTCCAAACTGACAACCAAGGTTGAGTCTCGCAGTTGCTGCAAACCTCATGCAAAAACTATAGCGTCATGTCGTGACCATAGTCGAACTAGGAACATTCCGATTCGCTGCTCGAAAAGAAAAAAAAATTACCACAATACATAAGCACAAAATATGAAAAGACAAACACAAGCAAAACTATAATTATGGGAAGAAATTAATCGCAATGATAAACATAAACCAAATGAAACTTAGTGATGCAGGGATACCGGACTACGTTCGGGCGGAAATGTGAATGAGTTGGTTTGGTTAATGCATGGTGGAACAGTGAAGATATGAAACGGTAATTAAACAGAAGTTTGCCAAAGATGTTTTACTAGTTCAGGATAATTTGATGTCGTAGCTCGCCTGCCTTATTGTAACCTTGCTTAATTACAGATGTGATGGGGTGAATTAAAATGAAAATATTGGGGGCATGATGACTTAAGTTGGGGCAAAGGGGAGGAGAAATAGGGAGGACAATTTCTAGTTAAGCAATCGAAATCAGGACTTACTCTTGGCTTGGTTGGATTGGAATGGGAGGCTTGGTATTGGGCAATTGTTGCCCTTAAACAGCCTGGTCACATTGTTCAATAAGAGTTAAACATCAAAAGCTGAATTAAAACAAAACAAAACATTAACGCAAAGGCCGATTGAGATACTCACTACGTTCGTAGCATCACCACAACGAGGGGTGTTCCGATTTCCAGACACTTAACGTGATTTTAGAGACAGAAAGGAGCGAAAGTAACCGCAAAACGCGACAGCATTAGATAAACTAGTTAACAATATGTATGCTGAGTATGAACGCTCAGTGTTCCTTATTGTCAGAAATCGCGCGTCGTCTCAAAAACTGCGCATCGTTATTTTTTAGTTGTTCGAAAAGAGATATGTGGTCTTCGTGCAATATACTCAATTCGTTACGAGAAGAGCATATTCCTATTGAAAGCAGCACTCGGTAAACGTTATATCATGAGAGCACGAGTTTGGGGGCAGATAGGAAGGACGCGTGTTGTTACTACGATGGCTCTTTGGGACAAACAACAACTTTTTTTTCTACACACACAAAACTTTCATGAAACCGCAACTTCGGAGTTCCAACACCGGATAAGACACACTAAAACCTAGGACGATATATGGTAAACTGCGTCCGCGCCAGTGGCCATTTTGTTCCAAATTCATAAAAAAAATATGTGTGTGTTCGTAACTAAAAAAGTTGTTGTGTGTTCCAATACGCCACCAATCGAGCGGCTTAAAAATGACCGGCAAGGGAGAGCGAATTTCGTGAAGTTGGTTAGCTAACATTTGCCATATGCTGTTTCTAAAAATACCACGAATTGTTGTGGTGGCAGGTTGCGACAGCGCAATGGTTATTTGCCGGCATCTTTGAATTTCAATGTTGGCCTGCTTAAGCTGCGATTTCCAGCGCCATGTTGTCGGTACTTCTGTAGTCCTTATCAAGCGGTGAGAGCCATTTGGACTAATAGTCCTTCTGTGACGTTACGTCGTGACCAATGCGACTGTAAGAGTCACTACCCCCTTTATGTGACAATGATTGTTTTCTTTTGCCTTGAACTGTGGGGCAGAAGATCCATATGGATCACCACTTCCTTTAATAAATCAATCAAGCGATCGTTGCGTTTTCAGAACACGCTGCAACCACATTTCCGGCCTTATATATTACTCTTAACAAATACCGGTTTTCCCACCGTGATGCATTTTGGCGTAACACGTCCAATCCCTTTATGTGACGTCATTTTCGGTTACACTTGCCTAGAAGCAAAGCGGGGATATGACAGCCAGCCTTGGACGACAAGGGGTAAGCTGCTTTCGATCCCCGCCAACTAGACTGAAATGGGGCCAGTTTGAAAAATGGAGATGGTGTTCATAGCGACACCTCATGACCATTCTGACAGCGTCATCAGGAAAACGGTTGTCGAGCGCCCCCATCCGTCAAGGGTCCGTTCGTCGGCCATCGCCATCTTCGAAGCGTTCGTTCCTCCCTCCCCACCCCGGCTCTTCGTCATTGCTGGCTCGTTGATGCGGAACGGAATGGGTGAACATGGAAGGACCAATGCATCAGTGGAAATAGTTTCAGAAGAAAGAGCGACCCTTTTTTTTTCGTTAAATGTCTCATTTTATTAGATGCCTTTATCAAATTGAACAAATGCCGGATATCCCCGCCTTACCCAGACGTTACCTAAAAAAAAAAATAATAAAGAATAATAATTGAAGAGTGTAACATCACAGTACTGATCTCACACAAACACTCGACAGGAAAGGCTTCGGGAGTACACGAAGAACCAGGGAGCGCGTCTAGAATTTTATAGTGAATGGGGATGGAGGGGGGGGGACGCTACTTGAGGTCCATTTTCCCGATTCTGACTTTTGTTTGGGGTGTCACGACCCTCACTCACTGTTTTCGGCCCTGAGACTACTATGTTCTATTTAGGCTTTAGATTATCACAACCTTCTTAGTGTCTCGGTTTGTTATTCCGATTCGGGGTTTCTGTGGAGGATCCGCACTCCTATGGGTGGCTTCTTGCGTCAATTGCCGAACGTACCTCATTTTTTTTTGTTTCCGGTCTTCTTGGTATGGTGTGGTCCGTTTGCTTGAGCTGCCGGATCTCGGTGGTCTCCTGGTAGGAGTTGCTGGCATTTTGGCTTTCTGGAAAACTCGACACGGCGACACCGACGCGGCGACACAAGACCGACACGAAGTATCGACAGGAGCCGACACGAAGTATCGACAGGAGCCGACACGAAGTATCGACATGAGCCAATTCAAAGTAGCAACACGAGCCGACATGAAGTACCGCGAGCCAACACAAAATATTGATATTGAGCCTAAGCAGAAACGGACAGGCCCTCAAATATAACAATAATTTGATTAGTTAGGCAATGCGTCGTAACATATGGTTATAGGCAAGTGCGGGTACCCTCACGTTTCTTGGTGTTAAGTTGTTTATGTGGATCTTGGTCCCAACGATAAAATTCACATTTTAAGATCTCAGTGAGTTAGAGGTCGACCGAATTTCGGTTTCGTTTCTGGT
This sequence comes from Lithobius niger, assembly GCA_023313725.1. Taxonomy (NCBI): domain Eukaryota; kingdom Metazoa; phylum Arthropoda; class Chilopoda; order Lithobiomorpha; family Lithobiidae; genus Lithobius; species Lithobius niger. The sequence goes on along the minus strand of JAHWFP010258290.1, from coordinate 7,145 downwards.
TTCGGCCATGAAGTTATACTTCAGTTTCGGTTTCGGCCGAAACTGGGTTGACTTGTTTCGGTTATGGTTTCGGTTTCGGCCGAATCCTATGCTACAGTTTCGGTGAAGACGAAACCAAGTTTCATCTCCCAACAGTAGCCACTTTCCGTAGACAACTAGGCTGCAGCCTATGAACGCACAGGGGCACCAACACAAATCCTGCTTTCATCAGCCAATATGTCCCTGCTAATCAATAATAAAAACAATTTTTTTTTCAATTCAAATTCAATCAAATTATGGTTTCATTGCACTAGAGGGAATTTATGCTTTTATTTCTTTTCACGTTTTCAAGCAAAGATTATACTTACTGAATGAAGCTCTTTTCCAGTGTTCTGGACTACCCTCGCCGACATGAATTATAATGGTTATTTAATTAAAACATGACTATTGACCCCCAAAAAAAGAGCAAACCAAAGTTTTAAAGTCTTTCCTAAATTCCGAAACATTTTGAGGGGGGGGGGCTGGTGAGAGGACACACGTGGATTTGCTCAGCGTAGTGGTAAAATTGACATTGTTTTCTGTTCTTCCCTTCTTCCTGGACAGAGTAATCCACGCAAGTCTTTTTCGTGATAGAAAACTCCCTCCCTGGACAGAAGTTAGTTTAGAAAATAAACAATACTTGCTTTTAACGCCCACCCTCCTCCCCAATTGTAGGTAAATTAATTTTCCAAGCCCATGGGCGTTTGATATATGACTACGGTAATCTCCTATTATCACATTATCTAATTTCTTGCCTGAAACAAGTTCCTTCCCCTTGTCTGACTCTGGCCCCTTTCACACAACATGGTGTTTAGCTTGCATGGCGTTATACCATGGCTTACTGTTTACGCATGTTCCAGAGAAGTTTTTGACATGACCTTAGATTGTACTCAGTGAGGTCTTCTCAAGCGTGCCACTTAAAATGTGAATTTTATCGTTGGAACCAAGATACACATAAACAAATTAGCGCCAAGAAACTTGAGAGTACCCGCACCTGGCTATAAACCATATGTTACATATGGCCTAACTAATCAAATTTTTGGTATATTTGGGGGCCTGTCCGTTTCTACTTAATCGGGCTCAATATCAATATTTTCTCTTGGCTCTTATTGGCTCATGGTACTTCATGTCGGCTCATGTCGATACTTTAAGTCGGCTCGTGTCGATACTTCGAGTCGGCTCGTGTCAATACTTCGTGTCGGCTCGTGTCGATACTTCGTGTCGGATCGAGCCGATACTTCGTGTCGGTTTTGTGTCGGTGTCGCCGTGTCGGGTTTTTCAGGAAGCCTGGCATTTTGGGGCAAAGTTGTCATTGTGATTGTAAAGGTTTGTTTGAGATATTCGATTAATTAATTTATGTAATAGCATTATTGAAAAAATATTCAAAAAACATTACTTATTGCTAAATTTTGATTTCTATTTTTTTAATGTTCACGCATGTATGTAAATGACTTCGCTTAAGCCAGTGGTTCATGGATGGAAATCATGTGACTTCGCAGAGAATTTTTGCAGAGAACGAATACGTGAAGAGGTCTTGAGCGCAACGGGAAAAAGCGTTTCCGGGCGCTGCTACTTGTCGTTTGGTTGAACGTCGTCGTGGAGTATACGTGAGTTGTGCAGTATTCTTCAGATTTCACCGTCGGACTAATGAGCTTTGGATAATGGATTTCTGAACCCCGAAGGACAAGTTCTCTTGCCACAAAAGATGAATATTCGTAGCTATGCCATTGAATTTACTGCAATTTGCCTGATTTAAATTTGAAGACTGAAGGAAAAGAAGCTATAGGCCTAGAAATGTTGAATTATTGGAAGAATTTCCGTTTGGCATTTTTTGAAATGGCTTCACTTGTGAAAAGGACTTATTGCTCGCCATTAATTAAATTTAATGCGGAACTAATAATCAAGAATTTGAATTCGTTTGCGGCCCTCGTGCCCGTACGCGGCCGAGTCCATTGAGTCCTGTAACTCAATGTCCGTCCGGTTTGGAAAAACATACTAAGCCGTAAATGTGTCATTTCGAGGCTATGGTCACACGAGAGTAAGAATTCTTTAAAATTCATCATAAAGTGAATGCATTTTTGCAGGAGTGACATAAAGAAGGAGTCTCCAGCACAATTCTACCCCATGTTCCACATTTGTACGGAGGTCCTGGCCCCATGCGGACAGTTGTCGAACTAGTGGCCGTCTTCATTTTTACAGAAAACGCACGTTAAAAATTTACGCTAGTTGGGTTTTTACCTAATAAACGTGGGTGAAAAATCACTTTTGCTCCCAATAGTGTAAACATGTGTCAATTCGCAAGCAACAGCGTTTAAACGGCCTGGAAGCGAAAAACGCGGTTTGTTTCTCAAGCCAAGGCCGACCGAGGTAGAAATTGCTGATCTTGCCTCCCTCAGCTCCAAAGGGAGAAAGGGAGGTCTACAGCCAGAAAGGGAAGTCCAAAGGCAGGTCCAAAGGGAGGTCCACAGGGAAGTCCAAAGCCAGAAAGGGAGGTCTACAGATTGTCTTCCAGACGAACTTGTGGCAAGAGTTAAAATACAAAGTAAGAGTTACGACATGGGCACTTACACGTCCTACGTATACGTGGATCTCTTTTTCAACTCCTGATTGATTTTTGTAAAGAGATCCTTTGCCTAGTTGGATGCTATTCCCATTTTACGACAAGACGAAACCTGAATATTGTTCAGCTTTTAAATATAATCCTCGTTTTTAACGGAAATCTTTGTTAGCTCTTGTAATTTTTTTTTTTTAATTCTGTTCGGCCTTAGGTCATGTATGAAGCAAACTATGCTTTTATAGATGAAATGGTTAGATAAACTTGTTTTTTTTTTTTTTTTGATAACGATATAGAAGCCAGTTTGGGGGAGGAGCAAATCTCAGGAATTTAAACAGAGAAACCTTATTGCAGTGGCCCACATATTGTGCAGAATGGGCTAGAATAAGCATCACAGCTGCTCAAGGAGTCTGGTGGTCTTTCACCTGCTACACTAAGTTGGTAGTTTATTTCTTTTAATTCTGTTGGGCCTTAAATTATGTATGATGCAAACGAATGCTGTTATAGATGAAATGGTTAGTATAAACTTTGCTCATGTTTTTTTTTTTCAAACGATGTAGAAGTCGGTTTGGGGGAGGGGAGCAAATTCAGGAATTTAAACAGAGAAACCTCATTTCAGGGGCCCACATGTTGTGCAGATTAGGCCAGAAGAGGTACGATAGCTGCTGAAGGAGTCTGGTAGTCCCTCAAGTGCTACCTTGGCCAGCACTAAGTGAGTATTGACTTGACTTTGTATATTCTCCTTCCAGTCATAGCAACACCATCTTCCTCTGGCACTTAGGCCCAGTTCTGCCACTGATCAGCCGCCATGACCATGTTTGGATGTACACTACTGCACAAAATTCCTAACAACATTTTTCTCGTTCATTGTTCGTAATTATTTATTGGTTGTCCAGTAGCTTTGCAATGCTTTAAGAAATATTACACTGAAGAAAACGAAACAGAAGCAGCAATAAACAAACTTTTATAGTTGCAGCAACAAAAGAAGCAATTTAAACATCATGATTACTTTGGTTTTACTTTGTATGCCGACGTGACGGAAATTGCTGAATATTGCTAAAAATTGCGTATGTGTTTATGAATTATCAGCAAAGCTATCAGTCATAAGCAATTCGATTTAAAAAATGTATTGAGACAAGATGAGGCGATAACACATGAGACAAAGGTAAGAATAAAACAAGGAGGCTAAGCTGTATAAAAGGGGGAAAGGGGGTATTTGTCAACTTTTAGGCCTAATTATTATCTGGAGCTTTAATTTCGTAAGTAGCAGCTAACGGAGATTTATTTGTAGAGTACGCCTATTCATTTTTGCAACACGGTGCGCCTTCGGGCATACAGTTACAGTGTTACAACGTAACGTGCAACGTAGCCTGTGTAGATCAGTGGTAGTACGGAAGTGACGGGGGAGACGCTGTTCAAGTGATGAAGCCAGGAGCTACTCGTAGCAACTTGACGTTGCCATGGTAACGTGATTTTAGGCTGAATTTTTATTTTTAGGCCTAATTTTATTAACTGTATAGTTTTAATTTCCTAAGTAGCAGATAGGCGTAATGGAGAATCTGGTCTGACGGTAAGCCCACATTCATTCATGCAACAATGCGACGAGACTATTGTAGACGAAGCTTAAAATGCATTTGTTTTTACGGCTGCAGTGTCATCCTTAGGATTTCAATTCGACGGTCAAATGTTATTATTTAATTTAGTTACGTCGAAGACGTCTATTATATAGCTACAAGGAAGTAATGATGTTTTAATTTGCCATGAAGTTTAATTAACTTTTGACACTGAATCTAACGTTATAAACCATGGTCGTCAATATCTTGTATACCGTTACGAAGTTGAAAAGGGTGACGGACGGACGGATAAAGTCGTTTCAATAGTCTTCTCAGCCGGTACGGGTGTACAGAAGACTAAAAACGTTTGCTTGCAGCACTGGTACGGTTTGGTCGCGCGTGTGTATGCCGGTCCTTGTTTCAACGAATTAAGTTTCTTCTATCAAATTTGTACGCACACTGGCTCTTACAAACGCTAATTTTCGTTCGCTTCTTCACGCAATCAACGCTTCTTTTCGCATGAAACAATTTTTCGTCTAGTTGTTGCATGCTAGATACCTGCTCCATTAAAAATATGTCCGAAACCATTCATGTCCCTTCAATGACCAGTCAGACAGCGAGTTGCACCAGACGGCTGGCTGGATAGTCTCCTATCCGTCTCCTGGCAACGAAATAGGGGCACGTTCCGTAACTGTTAAACCATAAATTTATTAGGATGGATGCAGCGTGAAACTGGTTTTAGTTAGGGAACAGCCAGAGCAGACATAAACACACGAACAGAAAGACAGATGGCTTCTCAGCACACTCTGCACTTCGATTTAATGGGATGAGCTACAGAGGTCCCCACCGGTTAAAAGGTCAGAGTACCGCAAGGCGACATGTAACACATTTATTTGATTGTTTTTGGCAGCTTAAGCAGCAGGCTATATAGTCCAGTTGAGGTTTTAGTTTTAATATCTTTTAGACTACATGTGTCCTTATTTGCCGTACAAACATTTTGTGCTTTCATGGAGCTAGCATGTCTTAAGGTTTTTGCATCCTTTTTTCCCCCCAGTTGATCAGATTGTCCCATGCAATTGAACATCTATGCTAGTATTCCACTTCCCAGTAAGCTTATTTTATTTGCTGCCATGGAATTTTCTTATCTTTATTTACCTCGATGATGTGAGGCAATTTATATATAAGGATAATGAATTTCCTTGTAAAAATATTTTTGCTTGTCTTGAGCAGCTTGGTTTGCGACATTTTTTAGCGCCTATAATAATTAAGCAGATTAAGGTCTGCATGAGTTTTCAACCTTAAGGGCGCGTTTACGCAGCGACTCGCCTTTGCATTCTCGCAGCTAAAACTCAATCGCGATGGCAAAGCTGACTATTGCCATGGTAACAACGCTAAATGGATTAGCTAAATCCGACATCGTTTGAGTAAATACTTGCAGTCTTATAATCCGTGCCAATAATATAAAGAATTCATCATAACGAAACAGTTTTCCAAAACGCTTCTGAACTCACGGTATTTGCTGTTTTCGTTGCGAGCGGCAGACATAAAACCGCTGCCATGTTGGAATTTGAGGTGATTTCTAGCTTCTAGCTGCAAGAATGCAAAAGCGAGTGGTTGCGTAAACGAGCCCTTATTTAGTCCAAAGTTTATTCTTTTTTTCATATGTTAAGTGCCGGCTACAGGGTATGGGTGATTCTCAGATAATGTCAAATTTTCACTTTTGAAAAACTGAAATTTTTATTATCACAAAACTGTTTAATTTTTGTATTTTCTGCATGTAGAATGGTTATTTTGCATGAATTTATGACTTGCAAGGAAACAAATTTCACCAATAAAAAGTTATGGGCCTTAGAATGGTGTTGAATGTGAAAAAACGTCATGACCATCACGCTCTGTTTTATGGCTGCTTACAATAGTTCTTTGACTTGCATGGGTAGGCGATTTGATATATTTCCGTAACCAACCAACACTCAATTGAAATGGAGATACTTCAATTGACTGAATAAGAACCGTTAAACAGTTTATTTTTTGGTTGCAATATTGAAATTTTCCAAATTTTACATCAGAAAGTTACCTTTATTGACTTATTCTGATGCCAAGAAGACATTAAGTAATTACTGTTCGCCCTAATATAATGAAACTGTTTCTGAGCCGTAACGCCCGGTGATGATTGTGAAGGACTTGAAAGGCGAGGGAAACATGCACTGTTATGGTAATGACATTAACTGTGATGGTAATGACTAGCTGTATGGGAATAACATTGGAACTGAAACTTCAGTTAAATCGATTTGAAATTCAAGTGTTTGTAACTAACTGGAAATATCCTACAAGCTTTACAGTAAGTTTTTTAGTTTAAAAAAAACCTTCCTTCTGTGACCTCTCCTTCTCCCCTCCCCGCACAATATCTGCGTCATTACCATCATGTTAAATCATTACTATAACGATTTTTGTTGCTGAAATGATGATAATGACGATCTGACAGATTCTGCAACTTTCTATTTAAATCACCAAGTAGATATTAAGCTTAACGTTAGTTTTCGCTACGTTACACGTTCAATACAAGTACTTAAGGTATTTTCTGGGTTTACAAGCTTACGTAACTATTTCGTAGAGGGTATGGTAATGATGGTTCTTATTTATACCCTCCTGATTCTAGCCTTTTGTTGCTTTCCCTTCAGAAAACGACGAGTTCGTGCTGTCGAATTGTTGTATGATGCGTCAGCTCTATGGCCAATAATGCTTGTAGCAGTACCATATGTAATAAGTCTGACATCTAGTGGCGACTAGGACAATTAACAATGAGCGTTACGGTAATGATGGTAGAAGTTTGGGACAGGCATAAAAATGGCAAATTACAAAAGTTCAGGACTATGATTGGCATAATAGCAACAGATTTTAAATATCCAACACTTTTTGAAAATGGAATGGAAGGACTTGCAATTTTTTGAGAAAATTTTATATGTCGAATGTTGTATGCAAGTCAAGTCTCATAGGTGTGGGACGTGTGATGGTAATGATAT
>JAHWFP010258289.1:0-39677 GCA_023313725.1 Lithobius niger | reverse complement strand
CCAAAATGACAAACACACACGCAGACAGACCGACAGAGAGACAAACACGTGTTAGTATCTAATAACTCGAAAACAACTAGGTAGAATATGAGGGAAAACGATAAGAAGTCGACGGTAGAGCGCCCGCGCGCATGCTCAGAAACTGCAGTCACCTACTTCCTCGGGTGCTTACGTTAGCACGTGCATGGATGTATAGTACACAGCCCTGTGCTTTTGTAACGTTTTATTCTTTTTCAAATATTATGACAAAATACTAATGTGTGGCCTTTGGCTGTAATTCTGGCTGTATAAATTTCCACATTTGAAGAACATCAAACTTTTTTTATAAATTAAACCTTGGCAAGTTCCAGTAATTGGCTTAACCATACCATTTTTAACTTGGACTAGTCTGTGTGTGTGTGTGTGTGTGTGTGTGTGCTTTTTTTTAATTTCGGAGGGAGGATCAAAGAGTACCATGATTCCTTCACGGGCAGCTTTGCGTGGACGGGGGGGGGGGGAGTGAACGTTCCAAAGCTAGAGCATTTTTAAGAAAACTGCGTGGATTAAAAACGTTTTCGACAACTTACAAGTGGATTTAATTCAAGTGCCTCCTGTATTGGGGGGGGGGAGCCGCGTTGAAGCACCGTAAGCTATAGCATATCTAAAGAAATCAGCATGAATTTGAAACCTTTTCCTGCAATTTAGAAATGCAGTTTTCATTACGAATTCATTGCAAATATCAAAAGATTTTCTTCGAAACAATGGCCTCCTGTAGTGTGGGAGGGGGAAGGGGCTGGGGGTAGGACGAGGAGCGAACCCATATCCATATAAGTCAGCGTTTTTAAAAAATAAATTAGCATAAATGGCCTCCTGTTGGTGTTTTTGCAATATAGAGATGCAATTGAATGCGAATTAATTTAAAATGGGACGAAGTCCCAAACATTCTTAACAAAATGAAGTAGAACTATGAATTTATTATTATTTAAAAAAAAAATTAAATCTTGACTTCACAGTTTCAGTAAACAGGATCTGCCCCATAAAATTTTAACATCGCGAATACAACAATGGCCTGCCTATCTATGACGTCCAGTGTTTAGCGGTTATAAGTTTCTGGCACAAGTTTTGTTTGTTAGCATCCAACAATGAGTGGTGTTGCTGCAAGAATAGTGCCCACGAAAATAAAGTTGGAAGTGTTGACGACTGTACATTTATTTTTAGAATTATTCTTTTCAATTTTCGATAGTTTTTGATGGTTGAGTATGTCACCGCCATCTTTTTGCCTGAAGAGCTACGAGTGGCGCCCAGAGTTTTGATTAGCTGGCGCACAACGCCACACCGAGTGTAGGTCAGAAGCTCACCCACCAAAAGCTCACCTAATAGTATTACGCCCGTCCACTTTTACAACTCCCCTCCCATCATTAACGCTCGTTCAGGTACTCTCCCCCTCCTATCACGTTTTCATATTTATTCTCTTCTAGTTTGACCACTCCAACTCTCGTCATATTTACACTCGTTCACTGATCACTGCTTACGTACAGGGGTAGATCGGGTTTTAGGTCACGCCAGGAAATGATAACAAGGGGCCCACACAGAGCAAAGTATGAGGCAGGGGAGGGAGGATTCTTCAATTCCGATGGGAATTACCTAGCAAAATTGTTTCTCACGCCTCCTGGCGCCATGGCTTCAGCTGATCTGCTGGCATTACGAAAAACCTCCTAAGCAATTAAAAAGAATGTGTTTGTCTGTTTGGGATACGATGACGTTCGCAATTTTTTTCTGATTCGGTTGAAATTTCCTGACCAGAGCTTTGCATTGGTGCATGAAATGTACTAGTTCGAAAGAGAAATTCCTACTTCAAATATTTGTGGACTTATTACCGGTCTAGCAGATTTTTAGTAGTCGATTGGCCACCAACGGTGTGGAGCACCTTAAAGTGTGTAAAGTCATTGGTCCGGCACAGTTGATATGGAATGAAATGGTGGTTCCACCAAAAAGGCGTGTTGCCAAGTCTGCAGTTGCCATGCAGGCTTGTCTTTATAAACTTTGTGAAGAATTTAATTCAGTCAGAAGAAACATGCAGCGATATTTACAGTCTGTGGGTTACACAATTCGATTTTGTATTTTATTAAGGTGAGCCTTTGTATAATAATCATATTTAGGTGAGCTTATGTCAAGTGAGCTTTTGGTCAGGTGAGTTTATGTCAAGTGAGCTTTTGGGAGGTGAGCTTTTGGTGGGTGAGCTTCTGACCGAGTTCCGCCACACCACACATCCATCAAACGAGCGAATATGAAATTTTTCGAACGAGTCAAACAGGCAACGAAGGCTCTGCGCTGTGCCCGCAGGCTGCATTCCCAGCACAACGGAGCTTCACGTCATAGGCTTCTGTGGTACTAAGCATACTTATTTCTCCAAAATGGCTACTTTATTTTCCTGCATGATTCAGTCATTTACGGTTTACCTAGCATGTTGGAGATGATAGTACTTATATTTATAAACGTTATGAATATTAAAATCGATGTTTTAAAACAATGTTCTTTAATAAAATCTAGAATTCTAATAAACAATGAACGTTTCTGTGGGAACATCGTCTATTTGGACTACCATCACAGCTGTTTTTCTATGGCAAATGAGTTATTTGAATCTCTAAAGTAAAAAGGATTACGCTTATACTTTTGTGCTTTGTAAACCTTAAAATGATGCAAACGTCAACCGCTATAAATGAAAAAGTATTGAAATATCTGTCCAAAATTTTCCTTTATCCAGAAAGATTTAACAACGCGTCAAAGTTTACTTTCGTCAGAATGCCACCCAACAGGCAAAAAATACCGTTAAGTTCATCAAAATCACGAAGTTTATTTTATTTTGGGTCATTGTAACACATTTAGGCCTAGGCCACCTAACCAACACAAACATTGCATAATAAACATGCAAGATATAAATTATGCTAACTATTTTACATTTATGTTGTTTCTTGAGACCAAGGCCTAAATGTTTTACAATAGCAAAAAGTAGAATAAACACTGTGATTTTTATGTAATTATGGGGGATTTTTTGCTATGTGAAATTCTGATGCAAGTAATAACCTTCAATTATTGTGCTGGTACCGTTGAAATGTAATTGAAACCTTGCTTGTTGTTTATCATACTTTTATCTGGTTGTTATCAGCCTCGCAGACTTCCTGAATGTGATGACCACTTCTTCATTGTGATGACCACTTCCTGATTGTGATGACCACTTCCTGATTGTGATGACCACTTCCTGATCGTGATGACCACTTCTTGATTGTGATGACCACTTCCTGATTTTGATGACCATTTCCTGATTCTGATGACCACTTCCTGAATGTGATGACTACTTCCAGATTGTGATGACCACTTCCTGATTCTGATGACCTTTTCCTGATTTTGATGACCATTTCCTGATTGTGATGACCACTTCCTGATTGTGACGACCACTTCCTGATTCTGACGACCACTTTCTGATTGTGAATACCACTTCCTGATTCTGATGACCACTTCCTGATTCTGATGACGTGCAGACAACGGCTATTTTAGATGAATAGTTTTTTAGACTTTCTTACAGCTGCAGTTACAATGTTTTAGGTAGAAGTAGACGCAGTGCACAAACCTTAAAACGATGCTTTAATCACACGAGTAAATTTATTTTTGAACGAAGAAGCAACATCGGTTGCCATGTCACCAACTTCGTAGCCATGGAAAACTTAGAATTTGTTGGATAGAATGGCTGTTTGCAATAATTATATTCAAGCACACCACGAATCCGGACACAAGTGTTGTTTTTACATTAGTTAAACCACGGCGTCCGGTAACAATGTGGTATACCACACCAAAATATTTGCCATGTTAATCGCTCCGAACAATACTTTGGATGTTAAATGAATTGCTACCGAAAGTAGCAATGTTCTAGTTTTCATTTAACCTTTGAACTATTCGTCGGTGCGATAAACTTGGCGTATGTTTTGGTGTGTTGATATCACTCCTTTGAAGGGCCGAACCATTCGGAACGTAGCGGTCCCTTTTACGAGTTTTGGTTTTTGATTAGATAAAACTTTTTCCGGGAATGCATCGAGAGAAACTTAAAATATACCTGAAGGTGTAGTGTACCATTAACTTTCGAACTTTTAGTCGGTGCAATGAACTTGGTTAATACGATTAACCTTGACGGCCTTTCCCTGGTTGAAACATATATCACTAACTTCAAAGGCAGCCTCTTTTTGGAAACTTGGCGGTTTCTCTTATACTGGTTTTATTTTTTGGAAACTTGGCAGTTTCTCTTACGCTGGTTTTTAGTTTCGGGTGGTTACAGTAGGCAGGGGAAATCAACGACCTTCACGCATTTTTATCACATTGAAACAGTTTATGCATTTGATTAAAAGACAACCAATGCTTGTCAGAACAGAAAGACAGTTCATTTTCAACTATTTCCAGGATCTGACGTTAGCCGAAGGAATAACAGAAGGATTAACCATAGGATCGGATGCTTATCTTATTATTACAGCAAGAACGGCCCATGTGTGTAATTACGCCGTTTCTTAAATTTACGACGTAATTCTGATCGTTACAAGAAACAAAAACAAAAACAAAAAATAAACTTCCCACTAGGTTAATAATCTTAACTTCATGAATTATTTTGTTAATTCGTGAGATTCTTCCCCCAAGTTATTGAGTTGCTGTTTATTTATGTTGAAGGAGAAATACAATGTTAATATTTTGATGTTTTTATGTATATATGGACGTGTTAATTGCTGCCTATGGACGTTTCCTTTTGGCCGTGTTACTATGGGCTCAGCAGTAGGACCTCGGCAATTGGTTTCAAAGGTCGTGGGTTCGATTCCCCTCTCAGACATGTAAGACCAAAAGGCAATGTAAATAGGTTTGAATCTTTATTTGCTTAATTTTTGTATACCCATTAGAAAATAATGTATTTATGAATGTGACATAGGTAATTTACGAGGTTGTTATCACTTCATTCACCAAAAATATTCATAAGTTTTTTCCTACCGGGGGTCCCTCCCCTGATGGGTGAGCCCATTGGAGCTTTAGTGTGCCGTTGGCCGACCCCACCCCTTTAGAACATTCCTTGTTTTAATGAACGAGAATAAAAGGCAGAATAAAAGATGTTGATAACAGAACTGTGGTTAAATTTGGGTGGACAACAGGAGGGTTAACTGTTCCTTCCCTTCTCCATTCCGTTCATTTGTCTCCCCCCCCACTTGTCGGAACTTTTTTCCGACACTGCGGTTCGCTTGCGCTAGGCGAAGCGTTTGGATGTGATATCTTTGGGAAGGAGCCAATCAGCAGTCAGGAGGGTAGCGTCAGGTCTACGAAGTCGTCAACGAAGCTGTCGAAGGGAACTGCAAGTTTAAAACAAAGTCTGGAAAGACCACAAAGGTACTACAGTGCGAGAGAATGCACAGAAATCGTTTAGGAACAACTGCTTGTATTATCAGGGAAATTAAAGCAATTCAGTTAGGCAGTATAGCCATCGTGCGTCAATGTAAACCACTGGTTAGCATAACGCAAACGAACATAACAAACCTAAACTAATCGAAAATTAGATACTTTGTGGTGTCTTTCAATGGATGTTGTTTACAGTTGGGTTTTAATTAGGTTACATACGGATTTTGGGTGTACGTAAAAGAACGAACAGTTGCTTCTAATTTTGAGCTCTTTGCAAGTCATGGCATTAACGGATTTGTGCGCCAGTAGCATTATAAGTGTTCATGCACGAGTTACATTCACTCGCGTGTTGATCTCACTTTGTCGTATTTACTTTCGCGTAGTGTCATTGCTTTGTGTGTGCATGAACTAGGCTCAACCTCTTAGGTTCTGGAGCTAAAGGCTCGTTTACGCAACGACAGTTTTCTCGCTCACTAGCTTTTACTTGATTAATACTAAATCTGACGGCTGCTTCTCACCTTTACTGGAGTATGCGGCTTTCGAGTTGTCTATACGTAGTAACCATGGCAACGACGCAGATGCAAATCTTCTCCTTGTGCCTCGTGATACGGTGTACGATGCTTGCAACATTTGAGCGTCGATTTATGACAACATGATAACAATTTTTACTGCAGTACAAGATGACGGACTGTTTTTTGTATGCCGGCATTCGATGATTTGTCTTTGATTCGATAGCCATGAAATGGACGCCATGTTGGATTTTGAATTCTCACTGCGAGAAGCTATTTATTCTACCGGCGTATGATCATTGCTAGAAGCTGTATTTTGAGGGCGAATAGCAAATTTTGGAAATAGCATGAAATAACAACAATATTGTAGAACTGTTTAAAATTACTGTAGCACTTTGTTCTTTATCCGTGTTGTTATTTATAAAACATGCAGTTTGTTATCTATTACCGCATTCATTTAGTAGCAACGGGAAATTAATCATAAATAAATAAATGTTGACTAGCAAATAGCATTCGGCGAGCGAGAATGACTAGTTGTGTACACACACCCTAAGACATGGCACCAGCTCTTCAGCGAGACACTTCTTTGCTACAGCCGTATGTAGCACAGTCCTAAACTTCTTAATATATCTTCCAAGATTTACCGCCTTTCCCTTAATAAATAACAGCACATAATATCTTTCACATAATTATAATTCACTTCTTGGCACAGCAGCATCGCATAAATAGTGCATCGACCATCTTGGTTTTAAGTTGTTACCTATCCAGGCCTGCGTCAACTTGTCACTATTGCGAAGTTAAACACAAACTGTTTATTGACGTGCGAAAATTTAGACTTGCCAAACGTCGGCAGCGAACCGCAAAGATGAGATAATTGTGTATAGGAAGAAGTATGGGACCTGTTTAGCTAGGTAACCAGTTAGTAACGCGAAATGAACTGTGCTAAGGGCACATTTTTGCTTATGGGAAATGCCGAGTAGCTGTGAAGGTCAATTGATTGAGGATAGCTATTAAACATTGTGAAACCTTCTTCATTGATAAAAAAAAACCAAATGTTGAAAAAATTCACAGATGGTCTGCACCCGGCCTTCCCGTAAGCATTAAAAAAAAATATGAGTGTGTCTTGGCTACCAATCGAATATAAAAATCAGCAAACTGAACGATCGAAACCCCAATAAGGTCAAATTAAATCAACCCTCAACTTCTCTTTAAATCCAAAACTTTGGCCAAAATTTCAATTTTTTTTCCGGTTTAGAGAATACTTCGTGAGATGAAATGAACAAAAAACAAATAGGGTTTTAGCTTTGCTCCTTTTGTTTGGCAGTTTCCCTGGGTTTCGCCATTTCTTGCTGTTGGTAAGGGCAATAGCTACTAGGGATGCGATTTTAACAATTTCAGATCAGTCTGTAGTAATACTTTCAGTTCGTGCCAAATACTTCTTAATATTAATCAAATGAGAAGGTGAAGGGATGGCTATTTACCCTTACACTGGGGGCATGTACAGGATACTCTAATTTCAAAAATTTTCTTTTGCTGCTAGAAATTTTTAACAGTTGTAGGGAATGTTTTGAGTTTTTAAACAACACGAACTCGGAGGTTGCTGACTAATTTCACTTATGCAGAAATTGCACCTGTTTTTCAAATTTACATGATGTTTCCTTGCTCCGCTGTGCGTGGCTGCTCGTACCCTATTTCACACCGAAGACATATCCCCGATTCATAAATAGAGAATTTTCATGTTAGGAGGAAGAAGGGCAGGGGTAAACTATTTCATTCACGTGACCAACGTTTGAAATGCTTTTGTAACTAACTGCAAATCATTGGCCCCCAAGTCCAATGGATCGAGCTAACTTAAAACTCATCGTATGCAGCAGCATTACATAATGTTGTTTGACATACCAAATTGCCATGTCAGCAAGTGGGAAGAGCAAAGAAAAGGGTAGGAAGCCAAGACTTGCATTTATATAAATTGCTGATGTGAGTAAGGCACAATTTTAATTGAATTTTTTGTAATCTGAAAATAGCAGGAAAAAAAAGAAATACTTGTTAGTTCACGCAGAGCGCTGACCCTTCGCAGGTTTTCATTAGATGTTTCTCAAAAAACCCCAACCCTACATCCGACATTATAAAACGAAAAATATATTTACCTTTTGCTGTAAATATAGCTACAAAATTATTACGTGTCCTCGTTATTCATTCATTAATGAGTGCCGCTCAATAATGAAATATCAGCATACACGCAAGAATATTGAAAAAGTTGCACCACCTTTTAACTGAAAATCCATTATGTGGGGCTCTTTCAATTTTCTCTGCTAGGAAGTTGGGGAAAAAAGTCAGCATAGTCAGCTAAATTGCCGTTCTGAGTAAGATAGCACACTCTTATTGTAGTGCCGACAGGTTTTGTTTAGATCGTAAGATTATTATACGTGGTCCAGGTTTGTTCGTTTTGTTATGCATACATTTTGGTTACATTAATTACTGACATCTAAAGTGGACAGTAAACTTTTTGTGATTTTGTAGTTAAGAGATCCTGCACTTAGAGATACAGTTTCGGAATCAAAACTGGCACAACTGTGAGAACCGAATAGTTAGAATAATATGGTTTGGAAAAGGTATTGCTTATGTAAGGTAATATGTACAAATGCAGCAACTAAATGAATAAGTGAAATGTACGTGTGTGTATCTAGGCTCTTGTTGTACATATATTAATTAGACTAAATAATGCATAGCCAGTGCAACATTGTAAAAAATATCAGTTTAGCAATCAAACACGCAGATAACAAGTAGACACTCGCTACGCTTGTGCAATGCGATCAAGAGGTTTATTGACAGTAAGATGACCCTAAATATCACGATTTCAAAAATCAAATAATAATAATAATAACTTTATTTCAACTAAAAAAATACAATTGTGTTGTTCGAAGCTGACAAAAACAGCTTGTGTGATAATCTATATACATAAACCAAAAACAATAACTTGTTTGCAAAATACCCGCTAAGTTTCAGCAATTGAATGACTGTGATATCAGACGATCAGTTTCCATTTATCAGACATACAACGCAACTTTAACATTTGGGGCATTGCTAAGTTTTTATTTTTTAACTAGAATGGTTTGGCTGTGTCTTATTATTTAGAATATACAGTGAATTTTGCGAAATAATGTTAAAGATTAGTCCTTTGAGTTACGTATAATCACGTTACAATTACTTTTTTACAACTCTAATCGTGACCTTTTGTGAAGCACTGCAGAATAGCAATCTACACTCTGAACTGTTGCGTATAACGCAGTATTATTTGTGAACCCTTCCTGGCGTTACGAAAATCGGAACCACCGCGATTTGTTACAAAGTTTTAGCAGTTCGCAAATGGTTTTTACTAACAAAGAGCGAATTGATTGTGTAAGTAATCTACCGATATCCGCATCCCAGCCCTCTTGTAACCATACAAGGATTCAGAAACAAAACAATGAACGGCGGCTGTGAACTAGTTCCCAGCACCCGGTGCTGAGAACTTAGTTTTCACCAGTCGATTACAATACAACGATGCAGGACACAACAATGAACGAGGGCTGTTCTCATCACCGGTGCTGAGAACTAGTTTGCACAATGGTACGTGCAATTAAATTTGCACAATGGGACGTGTAACACGGGGTTCGTTAAAAAAAATAATCGAGTCTCAGCACTCGATTATTTTTAAACGAAACCCGTGTTACACGTCCCATTGTGCAAATTCAATTTACTTTCTATACGGCAAATTATTTTCCACCATAATAAATACTGAAAACGGGCAATATCGGTAACAGTTCCACAATTAAAATCCGTTACAATATGACACCCATAGTGAAAATTTAAAGTTGCTCCTTTAAAACTTTCTTTAAAATCTGTAGTTTCGGTGGAACGTTTTTTTTTATTGCTTGTGGCGATGGTTAGTTTCCATGTAAAATGTCGGACGCACCGATAAGGGCGCCCGCTGAACGGAAAACAAAAAAAAAGGTGGGGGGGGGGGGCTCTTTTCTGAAGTTTTTTTTGGGGGTGAGGGGATGTGCCTTATTGTGGCCAAATCGGTGTTACGGATCATCGAAAAAGCCTTTCTTTAAACGTTTTTGATTTTGTTTTTATAGATTTACTTCATGATCCTGCCTAGGGCAAGTAGGCAAATAAAAAGAGCAATGGGGGGGGGGGTGGCATCAGCCCTAATAGCCCCAATGCACGGGAGCCCTTGCGCACTAACTTCCGATACAACCATCTCCAACATTATATTATGTAATCTCTTTCGAAATATTTCCATCAATCGGCAAATCAAACATATCCCCGAATACGAAATCCGAAGCTATAGTAGAACACTATACACAAAAAAAAGTTGTTTTTTTCCTTTCCGGCTTGCGTTGTTGGACTACTCTGTGCACTACATCATTATTGGAGTCGCATGCTTGTTCATTGTCAGGCAGAGATGGGGACATCGGTAGATAAAAAAGTTACCGCCTGCTTCCCTCGTGCAAAGAACTAACAATCGCTCGGGCCTGCGGCCCTCGACATTGTTAGTTCCCAGCACTCGGTAATTAGGCGATAAATGAATGCTGAGACTAACAATGTCGAGGGCCGCAGGCCTGAGCGATTGTTAGTTCTTTGGACGAGGGAAGCAGGCGGTAACTTATTTACCAACCGTTGTGAGCATTTCCACGACAATAAAGAAGCACATGACATCAATAATAATGTAGTGCACGTAGTCCAACACTGCAAGGCGGAAAGGGAAAAAACCGTTTACCTTTGCGTATAATGTTCAATTATGGATTCCGAATTGGTATTCGACGATTTGTTTGATTTGTGATTGATTGAGTTATTTCGGAAGAGAGTACGGAATATAATGATAAAGATGGTTGTGTTGTAAGTCGGTGTACAAGGACGCCCCGAAGCTCCCCCTTGGCCCTTTTTGCCCTTTTTTTCTTTGCTTTCCTACCCTTTTGGTAGACAGGATGATGAACAAAATCCATAAAAACAAAACAAAACAAAACAAAACAAAAAGCTTTAAACTAAGGCTTTTTTTGAGATTCCGTAACAATGATTAGGCCAAAAAAGGCCGAGAGAAAAAGACTTTCCTTCTCCCTCTTTTTTTGCTGTTCTGTGAGCTCCCTTTTCGGTGCATCCGGCATTTTACACGGAACAAACCATCCATAAGTAAACAAAAATGTATACCACCGAAACTACCCGCTTTGAAGAAAGTTTTAAAGAAGCAACTTTAAATTTTCAAAATGGGAGTCATATTTTAAATAAATTGTAATGCTTGACATGTTACCTACATTGCCTGTTTTCAATATTTATTACGGTGAAAATAACTTGGCGATTAAAAATAAAGTAAATTTACACATTGGGTGTAATACGGTTTTCGTTTAAAACAAAATTGTGCTGTGAACTAGTTTTTAGCCCTCGTTCATTGCTGTGTTCCTGCATCCTTACATTGTTACAAGAGGGCTCAGATGACTGGAAGTGGTCGATGTTCGCTAAAACCCTTCGAACCCTTTTGAAACTTTTGAGATGCGGATATCGATCGATAAGTCTAACTGTTGTGTTATTTCGCTACGCTGTTGTTGTTTTTGTTGTTTGTTTTTATGAGCGATGTAGGAATTGAATTGTGTGGATAAGCAAATACCATCTCAAATGCATTGCCGAAGTGCGTATTCTTCAGCAGCCACCGTGACCCGCGAATGTATACCAGAATTCAAAGCTGGTCTGCTGCTTACGCCAGACCAGGCCGCCATGATGTATTTACAGTTGATCGGCTCGCAGAACGAAGCGTGGAATTTTCTCTGATATTCTGTGATTTTCTGCACTATATTGTTTATGACGTATCAAACGTAGGCAAGATAGAGATCGTTATAGTATTGCCAGGCGTAGGCACCATTGTGTTTTGCAACAAAGGTTGACAGTTGAAGAAAAAGAAAATAAATAAAATAAATTTTGGGACCCAGCCTATAAGGTAATCACCCGAAACATGATATAAGATGAAAAAGTAACAATACTACGTATATTATAACTGTTCACACGAAACAAAACAGAGATTTTCACGTAATAAGCATTGCTTTTGATAGTATGTTCACCTACTGAAGCAAATGACTTGAATGATAGCTTTCAACATGGTGGATGTTTGCATGTTTGCAAGAAAAACACTTACTAGAAACTGAATCGTGACCAGCCAAAATCGAAACCGAATCTGTCCGCCACCATTTTGGGGAGTTACCCATAATGCACCCTAACCGGATGTGACATCATCCAATATGGCTTTGGTACCACTTCCGTTGTGTGGCAAACGTTTTCTATACTACTGCCAAACAATATGAATCATAAATCAGAAAGTACCGTAACCAGATAAGTTGTTCATTATTGGTCTAGTGATCCCTAAAAAAACAAAAAAACAAAATGTGTAATTCTATTCTTGAAACAATATCTAGATTGTCTGATAATTCTGAATTTACCCTTTCCCTAACCTCTGAATAGCAAAAGGTGTTAAAGTGAAGCTAACTGCTAAATTTTGACACTCCGCATCACATTGAAGAATTTATTTTTGCGAAATACACAAGTAGCTTAGCTATTAGCTTCAAAGGCCTCAATTATTTTCACTATTCTGGCATTATGGTAGGCAGGTTCTATCGCACGTACCTATAAATTTCACATACTTACTGACTAAAATTCTCAAGGCAGGCATTACAATTTCATCGGCTTGCACTTAGTGTCAGCAGTGCAGCTTCTGGTAGAATGGTCAAATGTATATATTGTACATACTAAATTATTCAGGAAAATTGCTGGAGAAAAGCACATAGTATCAATCATACAACCTGTATCAACTTAAACATCAGTTGCAAACACATCAATAGTTTGAGTTTATAGCATGGAGTCAGAGGGATGACGGCAGTTATTCTGGCATTAAATAAAAATCGATAGCACCCAAAACCTGACCTATACAGGCAATGCACGTGAATATTCGCTTTACATCGCTGTTATGTCAATGATGTTAGCTACCGTATAAAAGGTATGTAAGTTTAGCTTAACGTGTATATTCAGGAAATTTTACGATGCGTTTGCGTGAATGGAATGTTTAACCCCTTGGATTATGTCTCCTTGATGGTGCTAAACAATATAAATTAGGATATATTTCCGATTGTTTAGCGAAGCTAACTGCAAGACCAAGTAAAGAATGCAAAAAATAAGAAATCAACCCTCTAGTTTAATGTCTTTTTGCCTTTCATGCTTATGAAAACTTATTTTATAGCGACGTTTACAAAGTGGCAGTAAAGAGGTCATATTTAGCAGAACGTTTGAAAAATTACTATCATCGTTTCTGATGGAATTTTACTAGAGATGACACCACTCATGTTCGAATGTTTTCCTAAATATTACAGACGTCATAACATCAGACGTTGCAAATATATAGATGCGTTATAAAATTTGTAGTTTTAACACGTGAAAGAAAAGGACAACTAAAACTAGGAGGCTGAGTTTACAATTTGTTGGTTCAAATTTTCTCTTGCAACTGGTTTATAAAAAATGAGGAATAGCTTCTCACCTATTTGCAGTTTACACATCCCACAGCAGCAAGCGTTTCTCTTAAAATAACAAACACGTGAGAATTCTGCACCTGTTTAAATTTGAATCTTCGTTTCAAAGTTGATACGTACTGCTTCATCTCGTCAGTCAAGTGACATGCAATTCCTGTACTAAAAAATGCCTTTGAGTTTGTACATGTTCACATTTTTTCATTGCTTACTCCAGTTTGATAACTCCTATCTTGATGAAATGTATTTGTTTACATATAGGAATACAAGCTAGCCGAGCTATGCTGAATGTTTCATAAAACAATACAATCTTGAGCACACGGTAGGTGTTTGATGCACTGTTAGTTATATGTGGATGGTTTGCTCTCACATGTGTTTCCCATATTTGTATTTTTGCACACACTGGCTAACGAATGCTGAATTTCGTTTGCTGTAACATTAAATTTTCACTATGCTGTAACGTAATTCTAACGTCATCACAAAAATGTTCCCCCGGGTTCAAACATATTTTGCAGAGACTAATAATCTAGTTTCCCTATCAAAATATGGTAACAATAAATAAACATTTACTTCGTAAATTCCTAGCATGTGAGTATTTAAGTTGCCCCTACACGAAAAGCTGAAATAACTTAAATAAAGTTCAAAATGTCAAATTCTTAATTTAAATTCAAAATGGCAATTCATTTGTCTAGACGCCTATGAAATTTAATTTCACCTAGGCTAATTAGTTAATTGAATAAATTGGCTATTATTCTTTCTCCGTAATAAAGGTTGATAAAGGATATGTAGAATTTCCTTCGAATAAATCATTTGATATTTCACAAAATATAACCAACCTCTGCTTCTAATATATTTCCAATAGCATAATTTTTACCTAATAATTGGACTAAGCAAAATCTTTTTGTACAAATCCACAAGAAGCACAGCTTTTACCTTGGATTATTTTAATTATTGGAGATAGGTGCTTAATATTTCAACACTATTCTTCCTTTTGCCATGCTGCAAGAATATTAAATAAATAAGTACACATAAATGTTCATAATACTGTAACACACTAATAAGTTTTCAAGTAGGGTAATTCTCTTTAACTGGCTGGCGTTTTGGTGCATAATAATTTCGAAATTCAGACACAGTTAGTTAAATGCAGCATTACTTAGTTTTAGTTTACTCACGGACCAAAACGAAGGGCTGACATTTTTCTCATACAATGGTGGATAAAATTCAGTGAATCAAGTCACTATCTCAATTCTTAGTAAAGTTATGAGGTTCAGGGATTTCAAGTCATTATCACTATTCTTAGTAAAGTTATGAGGTTCAGGGTTTTCAAGTCATTATCACTATTCTTAGTAAAGTTATGAGGTTCAGGGATTTCAAGTCATTATCACTATTCTTAGTAAAGTTATGAGGTTCAGGGTTTTCAAGTCATTACCTCAGTTCTTAGTAAAGTTATGAGGTTCAGGGTTTTCAAGTCATTACCTCAGTTCTTAGTAAAGTTATGGGGTTTTTGGTGATTGACCGCCAGCGATATTCATGATCGAAGAAGCTCAAGTTTTGAACGTGAAACTTATAACCTTATGCAATGCTACCTAAACAAACAAAAAATGTTTTAGCCACAAAAGGTCTACGTTAATCCATTAACTTTCATTACAAATCAAATTTACAAGAGAGCATAACAACAAGTGCAAATGAATCAAAAACATTAAAAAAATCCAACTACCAAAGGCAACACAACGAAAACAGCACTACAAAACCAACAAACAGATATTTTCGACCCAACAAAGGCAGGTTTGAAATTCGCAACTGGGCATGACACACAAAAGAAAGCAAAATCCCAGGCAAATGTGCATACAGAAGACGAAAACACTCAAAGCACACTGATGTATTTGTCGAGGGAGGCACTGGCAGGAATGGTGTTCAGAAACGAAGCGGCATTCCCCCGCTGAACCGCTACCCCAATACGCTGGAGAAGGAACACGGTTGAGCTCTTCTCACCAGTGGCCCTGGATATCCTGTGACCGATGTCATGGATCAGGGCCAGGCCACCGGGCAAAAGAAATACCGATTGTCCAGGTATTCATACTTGTCTTTCTTCCTTGCTTCAGCAGCAGAGGCGCTGCTCAAAGGCTCCAAGGAAGTCTGACTAAGGTAAGACGGTGCCAAGATGTCGGTGCAGGTGAAAACCCATACCAACTGACGACTGCCTGCCCATGGGATCAAAGAGATACCATCCGGACGCTTACCATTCTCCCGGTCGAGGCCAAGAGGTTCCAGCTGGGCAGGAATCCCAGCAGACACGAGGGCCCACTTGATGAGGTCGTTGACAGCAGTATGGCGAGACCAGCGACCTGCACTTTTCATGCAGCTCAAACCATGAGTGCCGGAAGAGTCAACAACTGCCCCGCACGGACACACGTGGGGTTCGCAAACACGGCAACCCAAGCGAAGAGCGACAGCAATCCAGAAAGCACCATCGTCAAGAAGAGTGCCAAGATGGGGTGAGGGAAGGGCCTGGAGCCAAGCGCCTAATTCCTTGGAAGATACCCCAATGAGACGGGCCTTTTGGGTGAGATTGGCAGCCCGCTGATGGAGTATCGTACGCAGTTTCTCGATGCCCGGACGATCCCACTCACGTTGACTGGATTTAGCGATACCGGTGGGAGGGGTAGCTTCAGTCAGCTCGGACCAGGCAGTGATTCCCTCATGGAAGACAGAGTCAGACCCTTTCCTGCAGAAGACAGGCAGAATATCATCGACGAGCTGCGACACGGAGCACGAAGAGGAAAGGAAGGCAGGCAGGGACAGATCCGACGCACGACGAACACCCAGACCGCCACTAGACACGGGCAAAGAACACTGGTCCCTAGCCATTGGTGAAAGTTGAGTGTTGGTAACGGCCTCCAGAGCCGACTGGAGACCTTCATCAAACCTCAACAGACCATTGGGGCATCTTTAAGTAGGGGCACACCGTAGAACGTATGACAGTTTGGGAATGGCCAAAGAGTTCTTCAGGAGAAAAAAAGCCAAAGTGAGCCGACAAGTGCTGGAGTCTACCTGCCATAACAGCCAGGGCCTCGGTCTTGGAGTCTAAACAGGTGCTGATGGCTTCGTCGGTGACAGGGGCCCCTAAAAGCATAGACTCGGCAGGGGAAACAACGCGGATACCGTGGACGACCCGTTTAAACCTGTTAGTGAAGGTAGTTTCCTCTTCTGCAGATGCACTAAGAACCAGCAGCTCACACTTGAGAGGGTTCACCTCCAGACCAACATCTCTGGCACTCTCGGTGAGGGCCACAAAGTCCTGGAGGATGATATAAGGTTTGTCACCCAACGTAGCATCGTCCAGGTACCACTCGTTCAGCGTTCATAGAAGCAGCCACCGGCTGCACCACGAGGCAAAAAAGAGCGGGACCCAAGGGATCCCCCCTGCTGCACGATATTCTGGGAATGGATAAACTTATCACCGTATGCCAGAAGGGAAGAGGAGCCGTAGCACTGATGCAAGAATGGGTACAAGTCAGGAAAGCGGTCTTGAACAGCGTGCAGCAAGCGATCATGGCGGACCGTGTTGAAGGCGTTCAAGAAGTCAACCTTGAGGATAACCTTGGCCTCGCCGTGGGGGTGAGAGATGTAACGTCTGGCAGCGTGAATGGCCGCTTCGGCACCTCCTTTGGTGCCAAAGCAAAGTTGCACAGGATGGAGAGAGGTTCCAAAGTTCGACATAATGTTCTTGCAGCCCACCTTGGCAACCAGACGGCGCCAAGTATTGCCAACAGCGTCGTCAGAAAGAAGGTCTTATGCTGCCCCCTTTCTTCGCAAGGGCGATAAGGGAGGCACCATAAAAAACGGGGCAAACAGAATTAGGGACCCGACCAAACAGCATAAGGTTGCACAACTTTGTAATAGAAGACAGCAGGCGCTCCCGGGCAACATCAATGACGTCGCCAACGAGATCCTTAAGATTTTGGGGGCGCAAGGAGTCCAATCCACCAGAAGAGCCAGAGTGAAAAGAGTTCAAGCAATCGAGGACCAGGGCTTAAGAAACCCAGAGAGAAGAGGCAGCAGCCAAAGGAGCAGGCGAGAAATCTTTGTGGGTTTCGCCAGATGGGTGCTTGGCCTGGAGAAAGGAAAAAGTTTCATCGTTGCGCGGCGCAAAGGAGTCATCGGAGCTGATGACCCGCACTACTCCGCTGATGTCGCCCTCAGCGTTCTTGGCTTCGACAAGTTTCCTAATGGCAGTGCTGGGGGTATCACTGCGCTTGCCTGCAGGTCGTTGATGAAGGGTTCTGGGCAGCGAAGTACCATGAAGAAAGCCGTCAACTTGGTGTTTGATCAATGTAGCCAAGGAGACATGTCTATCCGAATGACGAATGGGCACCTGAAAACACTTGGCAGGAAATACAAGCAATCGTGACCAAGAGGCCTCAGTGTTATCCAGCATGCAGTGATCGAGGACCGCAGAAAGGGCTTCAGCAGCAGTAGTACGAGCGGCTTTAGGGATACGACGAATGAGGCGATGGCTATCTCTAAGGTTAGCAACCCACTCGCCCAAGGACGCGATGGAGGGAACAGGCTGAGGCCCCTGAGATGCAATTGGTTGGGGCCCAACAAGCCTTGACCTACAATTGTTACGTTGGTGATTATTGAGACCAGCTCCTGCCTGGAAGCTGCACTTGCACCACTCGCAGGGAACCCTGTTAACAGGGGTTGGCCCACTGGCAACTGTGGCAGAAGGTTCTGTGCCCCTGGAACCATCCATCCATGGTCAGAAGCAACAAAGAATCCACAGTGAAGGGGTGGGTACGGAGAAGCACGCACAAAGAAGGCACGAAGCACCACACAAGATGGATGAGGAGGCAGGACAAACAAAGGCATGTGCAACGAGACTTGACCCGGAAATGCAACAACGCACAACACGTGCACCAGAGAAAGCGACAATGCTGCTGCAAGCCATCCTCTAACTGAAAATGCAGCATCACACATTTCGCATTTAAACGGTTCCTCTCCACTGTACACTTTCTGAAAATGCAGCGTCACACGCTCCACATTTACGTGGTATCTCTCCAGTAAGAATAGGACGGTGGGTTTCAAACATCCACTTTGTGAAAAACATCCTCACACAATTCGTACTAAATGGGCTTCTCTCCAGAAAGAATTAGACGACGGCTTTACAATTATCCTCTAACTGAAAATGCAGCATCACACATTTCGCATTTGAATGGTTCCTCTTCACAGTACACGCGGGCGCGCTAAAGTCCTTCCACGATCACAGAAGCAAGATGGCGGCTCTCAAAAGGGAAGAAGGCCCTCACTCAAAATCGTAATTACGGGAGAATCAAGAAAGAATCCAACCAAAAACACACTCTCAAATAAGTCTACGGACATTCATGGTCAAACAGAAATACGTAAAAAGATCGCAGAACAGAGATGATAATAATGCAATCTAAAAAAACTACGAGCTGTCCAGAACCACGTGGACCATCCACTTGTACACAGCACATTTTTCCTCGGTTAATTAAAAAAAACCTTCTGTACCATGAAGGGTACATATAACTGCACCAGGACACCTTAATTTTTTTTTTTTTTGGGTGGGGGGGGATCTTTTTAGGGTAGAAAAATACCTTAAAAATACCTGATTGTTCCATAAAAAAGGTTCATAGCAAAAATATTTGACTGGACACTTCCAATTGCTGTAAATTAACTTTTTCAGTTATTAAAACTTTTCAACATGAGAATCAAAAGCCTGTTTTATTATTTTGCGTTAGTTGATTTCTAACGGATATCTATTGATTTCTCCTCAACCAGGAGCTGCATGGCTTTATACACAGCTTCTGTGTAACACAAGTCGATAATCTTGCTTGAACTCTACCTTATTTCCACAGGAATCGTCATAAATTATTTTGTAGTATCGACGTTTACTGTCATAACTGAACAGAACGTCAATCAAGTGTCGTGCAGCCAAGGTATTGGTTCAAATACGCCTTCACGTAAGCAAGTTCTAGCATTTTGGAAGGTAAGCTTCATGGAATAAAACGGTATGTATGAGCGTAAACATGTGAATAGAAAATTTCGTTATGTGGTGATTATTAACATTGTTGCCTAGATCTTGCGAAACAAATGAAGTCATCAATGAAGAATTCACGTCATTTTCCTTTTTAAAATATTGAAGATGCGTCAATTCCCTGACTTATAGCAATGTAAATTGTACAGCTTACGAAATCGGAATTATTGCGTTTTTTAGTCGTCTAAAAATTATCAACAAATATGTATAATACCTTTTACATGTCAAAGGCCTTCTAAAATAACTAAAGGACTACTATTTTTTGCAGGGTTTTTCAACTGCTAGTATCGTTAGTTGATGAGGATTCATCATGCATTCCAGGGTTATTCCTCTCAGTATTACCATTGATCCATCAAATCAAACAGAAAAAAAGACTTCCGTCTTTTGCGAAATATGCCGTCCTGCGATTCTCTTTGGGCAAGTGATGGGTCTCATTTCCTGGGATTTTGTTCCTCCTCTACTGACTCAATCTAAAAATTATATATGGAAAAGGGCTGTGTTCATCTTATATAAATTAGCAGCAACTTCCTTCACAATTGGCTTGGTTGTTGCAATAACCAAGGAAGGTTTTGAATTGACCCAAAATGGTTCACTCGTACGGAAAGTTACTTTTAATGCTACATCTCTTGTTCCTGCATGTTTCTCAAGTATGGTTATCATATTTTTTTTAATAGAAGCTGACCGTTTTCGTAACTTGTTAAGAATGTTCGAAAAGGCTGAAAATGTCCTGCAAGCACGAATTGGAAAGACCAGTTTTTATCTGAAGATCATTTGTCCTCACTTTGGACTTTTTTCAGCACATGTGTTGATTATTAGTGCAGTGGCTTTCAAACAACACATATCAGTCGTTCGTGCTACGTTTGCACTTGTGAATTCGTCCTACGAAACCATTGTATGCATGTTTTTCAGTATTAGTGCTAATTTATGTGTCAAAGGATTTTCATTACTCAGTGCTAAATTGAATGACATTTTGTCTTCAGTAATAATGATTATCACTCAGAGCATTGAGGAAATTCATATACAATATAATCAGTTACACCAGTTAGCAGATTCTGTGCAAAATGCGTTTTCATTGCTTATTACATGCGCATTAGGAAGCATGTCGTTTTTATTGTGTTTGCAGTTATATAGGGTTTTGAACCAAAGTACTTTTAACCTACAACCTGCAAGTCTTCTGTTTCACTCAGTTGTGCTGCTACATCGCATATTCGCTATAGCTGCAGCATCTGACAACGTTACTCGCCAGGTAAAAAAAAAAATATTAGACTATAGCAGTCTTACCGGCTTTGCCAAGAATTTTGTCTCGTAATGTTCGTTTGGTGTTTGGACGAATTTTACCTGTTCACTGTGACGGGTAATTTTTCTTCCTGCACTGCTCCTCCTTTCCAAAAATCATCTTGCTCCCTTCTTCCTTTTCCCCCATTTTCCCCGTTCTCTCCCTTCCGTCTGTCCTCCTACTTGTCCCTCATCTTTCCTTCCTCCCCTTTGCTATGCACAGTTGAATTTGGATGGATAGAAGAATTAAATATTGCCCCTCCCATCCCCCTCCCACTTTTGCAACATTTGGCAAAACTGATTCAGTCTCAATGGTGGCAAACAACAACAGAAATCACCTTATAGGTCCAGTTGTGTAATCATATGCTGAATGGTAACATGCTATTGCCCCCCCCCCTCCCCGTTAATCTCTTTAGTTGTTATACCAACAGAATGGCAGAGCAAGACTAAGACACGCACTGCCTAACACATGGATATCACCGTTCACACACCCCCATCTCCCAGTCTTTCCCAGTGGCTTTGGCTGGGCGATCCGTGCCGTGTGAAAAGAAACCCAGTCCTTCGTGAATGCCATTTGCGATTCAACGCTGAGGTGACAGTGCACAGCATAATGTTACTCGACGCAACAATGTGTCAATTTTACCTTTTCGAGGCGCTAATATCAACTTTCGGTGGCAAGCAAATAAACACGCTCTCCCGTTTTCATGTTTCCTTGTTACGGTATTTGTCTTGCTGTGAACTTTGCTTTGTATGTAAGATGGGTAACAACATTCAGCAGGTAGGGTAAAATACACTCGGCGCTGTGAGCACTAATACCTTACCATACCTTGTAACAATTGTGGGCTATGTTCATCTTACATAAACTAGCAGAAATTTCCTTCACAATTGGCTTGGTTGTTGCAATAACTAAGGATGCTTTTGAATTGACCGAAAATGGTTCACTCGTGCAGAAAGTTACTTTTAATGCTACATCTCTTATTCCTGCGTGTTACCTTAGTACGGTTCTACTCCCACCTTTCTTCTCCCACACTAAAATATTCGATCTCCTTCTTTTTCATTTACAATTTCGATAATAATTCCCTACGTTCCAATCATGAATTCAAACGAAGTCCTACGGGTAGGGTTTTAACTCAACACTACATTGAATTCTCGCGCATAGAATAAAGTGAAGATGAGCACTGTAATGCTAATATTCAAGATTATAGTAATAAAACAAGGAAGAACAGTGTTCAAGATGAATTATCATAAGTCAGCTGGTAACACTTCTGGTTTACTTACAATAATTATATGCGAAATAAACTGCAATTCTGCAGTATAAAATAATTGAGGTCCTAGATACCGGATTGGTAAAATTACTGGTATCAACCGAAAGAGAAGATCTTTATGTCAATTCTTAAATTCGTTTGGAACAGCTCTATAAAAGCCAATTCTAAGCTACATATTTTACACTTGCAACTAAAATAAACCAAAGTGGGAGTATTAGATTTAATACTAGCAGTAATATGCCGTTATGAAAAATATAAGAATATTCTTTTGGGTGATACAAAAATACTCACCCTCTGCAAGAAAAAATAGTTTCCTCATTAGACTTGAAGGACGAAGCCAGTGTTGAGGCTTGAGCCGAACTTACTTAGTTTGGACACAAGGAGGCTGAACACGGTGCTATACTTTCATCCATAACCTGGGGATCCCTAACAGAACTCGCAGTACACCTCGGGATTTACTTTTTATTCCGTCTTGTAGTTGTCCAAAGTTTGGAATGCCAGATGGAGATTATAGTTGCAATACCAAACGACAATTGCAATCATGTTTTTATGCATACACTGAAATTAAATTGAATCTCACGGAACTGAATTTTAGTCTAAGGCCAGAAGCCATAGTGCCGGATACAATTTTTGATGGAGAGAGAATACAGGATACAGCAGGATTAAATCTATAGAATAGCAAAGCACTTCGTATTAAAATTAACTTTTATGTACGAATAGCTTTTACCTATGAATTGAAGGTATACAATAATTAAATTATTGAAAACCACCACCATCATGCCCTTCTAAAGGGATTGTTGCATGCATGAAGGATAAAAAGATGGCTGTATGATGTTCACACAATACATCGTTCTTGTTGAAATTTCGTGTTTTAACTCATTCAAACCAGTCTTTCATTGTAGGAAATTTTTTTATTAATTTTTTTTAAAGATGTAGCTTTTCCGTAATATATATCTCAAAAATTTGATCCCAATTTTAATAATAATAAGCAAAAAAATACCAAAGGAGTGGCAGGATAGCAGAAGCGGGTCAACCATACTCTGATCCTGAAGGGAGGGCGGTGTGTGATGCATTCCGTTACGCAATAATGGGCCATTACAAAAATGTACATATATCTGCCTGTTGAAGGAGCCTCTTAAAAACCAGATACGGTTGTTGCATTTATAATATCCTTGTCAAGGGCATTCTAAATCAGTACGACCTAGACCGAAAAAAGGTTCAGATGGCAGGCCAGATGGGAATTGGGATATAATAATTTCTAATTGTCCCCTAGTGTGATTTGAAACTGGCGCCAAATCCAATAAGCGGAGGTCGACCCTAACATATCCACGCAGAATCTTAAAAACCATGACAAGAACAAATTTCAGCCTATGCAATTCGAGGAGTTCTAGGCCAGACCTGGACAGACGTTCCTCGTAGTTAAAATCCCGAAAGTCTGGTAGATCTTTTGTAAATTTACACTCCAAAACATTGATGTCTCAAGCACGGGAACCAAACAGGGGTGGCATACTAAAGAAGGGGCCACACAAAAACCTTAAAGGCCCAATTTTTTATTTGAACATTACTGGATTTAAAATACCTGTTGACGATAGCAGAACGAGAGTATGCAGAGGCACAGATCTTAGTACAATGCAGGGATGATTTAAGTTTTTGAGTAAATCAGATTTCCAGCTCACGCAACTCGATTACAGGGAAGTGCTCGATTTTCGAGTATGTACTGATTACACAGGTTCTGTTTGCCCACATGGAAGGAATGGCACTTCAGGACTGAAAATGGTAGTTGCGTTTATTTGGCCAGTCTTCAGCATGTTGAATCTCGGTCTCAAGGGCCAAAGAGCAGGTAGGGGAGTAATTTTCTGAGCCTATTTTCAAACTTTGTTTTACCCATAACAAAGATCCCCGATACATTACAGATCTAACTACCCATGAGGAGTGAACACCTGATATAAGTACCGGATGGATTCGTTAGGTGAGGAATGCAGCAAACCAAGTGAGAAGATCAGCTATTATCCCGAAGCCTTCGATCTTAAGAAGAAGTTTACGATGTACCACAGACTCCAATGCATTACTAAAGTCGAAGTAATCAGTGTCCGTTGAGATTCCCTCATCGAGTACCAAGGTCCATCTGTCAAGGACCGCCAATAATTGGTGCGTTGCAGATCTACCTGGGAGGACGTCGCACTGATCCTGGGTAATGAGCAAATTGGAGTAAAAAAAAACGAAATTATTTTGTCTAGGATAATATATTCCATGATCTTACACACCATGCTCATCAAGGTGTTAGGTCGACAGTTTCATGGATTAGAGAATGAGCCCTTTTAAACCCTGGGATAACATTTGCCGAATGTTCCAGTCTGCCGGAAGTTTACCCTGGAAATAAGAGAGGCAAAAATTTTTGATAGGGGATAACCAGGAACCCACGTTAGTTCTCTGAATAACAAAGCAGAATGCCCATCCGGACAGCATGACTTACTAAGTTTCAGTTTTTTAACAGACAAATACCGAAAAAGGTGTAAACTGTTGGTTTAGAATGCACTATCTGAGTTTGATAAGAATCAGTGGTGCATGCCGTTTTTTTTTTTGGTATGTAGAAAAATGGCATACCGTTATCACTGGTCTGAATATTTACGCCATGATGTATCTATCTTCTGCCGAGCACCACCGACGTCTTTTATGTGTAGATGGACCTCAACTCAATACAAAGACGTTGTGCACAACGCTTTGACAGGAATCAGTATTTGCATTAAAGTGGCTTGCTGCATGTTAGGGTAGCCTGGGCACGAAGTTGTACAGTTTAGGCTTCCGCCATAACGCCAGTGAAAAATTAGTTTTCTATTTCTCTTGTATGGAACTGGGTTATAGATGGGTCAGCTAGCAAAGCACCCATGCACACCATCACGTAATGGGTTTCACGTTGTTTTAAAATTCTGGCTGTCATTTCCATAAAACTGTTGGTTTGGCTAACACAATGAAGCTGGAATAATTCGCCAAAATATGATCAGAGAGTAAAGGATAGATTCTGAAGTTATTTATTGAATTATAATTATTTTTTCCACGTTTCCGCACAACCACGCCATCAGGGTTAACATCAGGGTTAAAATAACAATTGAGAGAAAATCATTATTACGTACTTATCTTCATGGGTGCAATATTTAACCGATATACATGCATGTGGAGACCTGTTTCTATGTCGCAACACGTTTTTTTTTACCACTCGCATGTAGGAAGTTGGTACCAGTCACATGAAAATTACAGTCTTGACAAAAAATAATTATGGAAAACAACGTTAATAATTATATTTACTTTCCTTTTCATAGAGGAGTGGTACGAAATTATAAGATAATCAGTAATGGAGATACTCTACGCCCACCAGTCAAACACGCAGCTAATACTTTTATTCACAAGTGATAGCTGCCTGATTTGTAAAATCGTAGCACGTAATAAATAGGACTAACCAGCAATTACAACAATTTAGGATTACACTACAGGCTAACATGCTTTGAGGCTGTCACAATCGATGCTGGTGCATAAATCTTGCATGTTGTTCGCATTTTAGACGTGCATGTATGCAAGGTTTTAAAACTTGCAGAATCTTTTGCTTTGTACGTCTGGGTTAAAATGCTTACTGACTATTGTTAAACTGAAAATGTTTTAGTTTTTTAATTAATTTAGTTTTTTTTACGGATATAGAAAAATATTCCGGATATGTCACACAAAAAATCCCGAGAGAGAGAAATACATTTTCCCATTTAGGTAGAACATTTTCCATCTGATGGTTCGTGGGCTATTTTATATTTGTTGGGTTTTTACTTCGACGGACCTGATCAAAAGAATGGGGCTATCCTTCTGCTGTAAAATTTGAATTAGACCAAACTACTTTATTTCTTATGTAAGGAGTCATGCATACTATCTAGAAAACGTTTTGGAACTATAGGTGCTGTAATGGAGTAAAGTATCTGCAGTAACACAATAGGAAAAAACCGTGTACTAAGAAAAACTGGGTCTGGTAAGCCTTTAGAAATAGCTCAATAGTCGATCAATGTTATCAAATATGCCTTAATTCTGTAATTGTACCGTAGTTAAAGCTGTAATCACACACCTTACTGCCCGTACCGCAATGGACAAATGTGGGGGGGGGGGGATTGAGGCTTAATGGCGCATCGACAACTTGGTCATTAGCGCCAACCTCAGTCACAGTGCAGTGGTTCGGGTTGCCACTGCACCACACATTACAGAGATGTTATTCAAACCCCTAATCTAAATCTTGTCATACATCTGTACCTCCTGCAAAAATTGAAAAACACCGGACAGGAGGACAGACTTATCGCCCAACTGACGCGCACTGTCATGCGGAAGATGGAAACGACGACGAACACCATCAAGATGGCGACAATCAACAAGTAAGTGGCGGACCGTAAGTGGACGCCGACACCAATAACATTCAGGAGGGTCAACCCCCCGCAAAAGGAAACAGTGAGTAAGTCGAGTGTGACCAATGCGCAAACGGGCCAACACCACCTCCTCACGGCGACTACGGCGACATGCCGAGTGCCATTCCTCAACAGTGCCTTTAATAGCTCGTAATTTATTGCCGTCCTGTCCATCCCACGAGGCTTGCCAAAAAGCGTGTAACCTCAGACGCAGAGTTGGAAAAGCGTCCGAGGGAACAAGGCTGAGATCCCTTCCGAGAGGGCCAGAAAGGGCCCCTTTTGCTGCAGAATCCGCTTGCTCATTTCCACCTATCCCAACATGGCCAGGGATCCAGCAGAAAAGCACGGTTTTCCGCTGGCCAGGCAAGCGGGAAAGCAAAGCTTGGACACGTTGTGTCAAGGGGTTCCGAGGATTGTAATTCGCCAAGGACTCCAGGGCACTCATGGAATCGCTAAAGATAATGAAATGCGTGACGTGAAGGCCAAGGATCCATTCCACCGCCA
The DNA here is from genome assembly GCA_023313725.1 of Lithobius niger. NCBI lineage: Eukaryota > Metazoa > Arthropoda > Chilopoda > Lithobiomorpha > Lithobiidae > Lithobius > Lithobius niger. The sequence continues at coordinate 12,689 of JAHWFP010258289.1, read as the reverse complement.
ATCCGAGAGCCAAAAGCTCTGCAGAAAACACAGAATAGCCTGATGGAAGGCGATGGGCAACCGTCACTCCCTTACAAACACAAGCACAAGCCACGCCAGCGTCTGAGTTCGACCCATCAGTAAACAGCCGATGATAACCGGCGTACTGAGAACACAGCCGGCGGAACTCCTGTAAGTACCTTGCTGGTAGAGTGGAACCTTCGGGAGGGACGCCAGAGCGAAAATGAAAATGCCACTTGGGACAAGCCAAGGGGCCACTGGCATCCCCCCAAGCCTCAAGACGGTGGGCATTTCAAAGGCTATCTCCTGACAGGACTGCTGGAGCCTATCGCGGAAATCACCCTTACCAACCCTGCGTCTACCGACTCGCAAGTCTGGCCCAAAAACCATGGACCAAGCAGGACTGGATTCCACAGCACGTAAACGCACAGCATACTGAATGGCCAGCTTCCGCCGACGAATGGCCAAAGGTGGCTCCGAGGCCTCAGCATAGAGGCTGACCACTGGAGAAGTTCGAAATGCCCCAGTCGCCACACGCAGGCCACTGTGATGCACAGTGTCCAACACCTGGAGAGTCGAGTTACTAGCCGAACCATACACCATGCACGCATAATCAAGTTTGCTGCGGACAAGGGCTCTGTATAGGCGCAACATGGCAGTGCGATCAGCATCCCATGAAGTGCCCGACAGAACCCGCAAGATGTTAAGTGCCCGCAAAGACTTGTCTTTAAGTTGGCGCAAGTGTGGAAGCCAAGATAACCTGGAATCGAACACCAGACCCAGGAAACGTGCCTGTGGGACAACAGGAATCTGCGCCTGCTCCAAGTACAGGCAAGGATCTGGGTGCAGTGTTCGTTGGCGGCAAAAGTGAATGCACACAGTCTTGTCCGGAGAAAACCGGAAACCATTACTGACCACCCAGGTCTGGACTTTGTTAATCGCCAGCTGTAGCTGCCGCTCGCAGGTTTGCATGCAAGCTGCCCGAAAGCGCAGGCCGAAGCCATCGACAAACAATGACTGGGGAACAGCAGCTTGCTGAGCAATGGGGTTGATCCCAATAGCAAACAAGATGACACTAAGAACCCCTCCTGGACAAATGTGCCAGAATTATTTCAAACTAAATTTTAAAGCAAAGTTTCCCTTTATGTTGTTTGAAACCAATATCTTGGCCTCCTAATTTGTCGTGATACCTATAACCTGTGAGGCCCAATGTTGCTCATTAGCGTTAGTTTACACATTTAGTACAAAAGCTCCAGATTTGTGTAAAATTACACATTTCGCTTAAAGGCTTCACATCTGTGCAAAATTGAGCCGTTTTTCGGCATGTTTTAAAAACAACCCTGTTTTTAAGGGAAATTACATAATTTTAACGCGATCGTATCACACATTGTGCCGTACTATGTGGCAACACTGGAATGGATCACGACGGCGCCACGCCACGGCTTAAAAACAACCCCACCCCCCTCGAAAAAAAACTTTGTTACAGACTTATTCAGATGACGTGACCGGATTCAAATCAGAAAACTCCTCATCACAGAGATCACACCAATGATCCGATTTTCAATTTGTATAGCTTAAAATATAGGTGTTAACACCAACCAGGGCCTTTTGAACACGATTTTGATGTGACTGCAGTATTCTCATCGGCAGAGCAATTATTAATGTAGAACACTGGATAGAAATGATTAGGATGAGTAACAAATTGTTTTAAATCGAGCTAAAAACATGAAATTTGGTACACGAATCTTTTTTAAGAGCAAAAATTGAACGAGAAATCCCCCCCTGAAATACCCCCAGGGGCCTTTCCCCCCCCCCCCCCCCCACGCCTTTGTGCCCCCTCCCGGGGCTTGGGCAACAAATTCTTCCAGATAAAGCTCAAAACATGAAATTGGGTGCACAAGTCATTCTTAGCAACATAAATCGAATTGTCCATGGAACCCCATGAAATACTCCCAAAGAGACCCAGCGTCCCCTGTGCCCCCCACTGAAGTTTGACCGACATATTTTTGAAAATCGAGCTAAAAGCTTGAACTTTGGGACACAAGTCATTCTTTGCAGTACAAGTCGAAAAAGCCATGGAACCCCATGAAATAACCCCTAAGGGCCCCCAGCACCTTCCCGTGTCCCCCTCATTGAGGTTTGACCAATAAATTCTTGCAGATCGAGTTAAAGCATGAACCTTGACACACAAGTCGAAATGCTAATTATCAAACCAACCATGGAACCTCCCACGAAATATCCCAAATAATCCCCTAGCGCCCCCTGTGCCCCCACTCTGATGCTTGACCAGCAAATTAGTGCAGATCGGGCTAAATGCTCGAATTGTGGCACACAAATAATTCTTAGCAGTACACATCGAACTAGCCATGGAATCCCCAATGAATTATCCCCAAGGCTCCCCCCCCCTGCTAGGCTCAATCCCCTTAACCTGCGGCTTCACCAACTAATTATTAAAGAACGAGCTAAAAACATGAAATTTGGTACACAAGTCCATATAGAAGTGAAGCATCAAATTAAACTAGCTATGGAACCCCGTCAATGTAATATGCAAGGCACCAAAATGGTCTCCCCCCCCCCCTTCCGTACCTCCTCCTTGAGGCAGGACCAACAAATTCTTGCAGATAGTGCTAAAATAATGAAATTTTGTACACAAGTCATTGTTAGCAGTAGAAATCAATCTAGCTATGGAACTTCTGCGAAATCCTCCAAGGCCCCTCAGTCCCCCCACGCAGTCCCCTCAGTCCCCCCACTCAGTCCCCTCAGTCCCCCAAGGACCCCCACTCCGCGAGGTTGATACCCGAAAAATTCTTGTTGATCGTACTGAAAGGATGCATTTTGGTACACCAATAATCCATAGCAGTAGAAGTTGAACTACCCATGGATCCCTATGAAATACCACCAAAGCCTCCCCCAGCATCCCCCCCTCCTCTCCTGTGCACCCCATGAAGCATCAATGACCAACAAATTCTTGCTGAACGTAATAAAAGCATGCATTGTAGCAGTAGAAATCGAACTACATACGGAACCCTATTTACCCCCAAGTGCATCCGTGTGTTCTCTCCATGAGGTTGATAATCAACAAATTTTAGTTCGATTTGTATTGCTAAGAATGACTTGTGCACCAACTCACGTTTTAGCGCGATCAGCAAGAATTTGTTGGTTAATAACATCGTTGAGGTATGTATGGTTGGGGGACGACGGGGCCTTCGATGGGTATTTCGAGAGATTTCATAGCTAGCTCGATTTATCAGCTAAGAATTTAGATGTTTACCAATTTCATGGCTTTTAGCTCGATGTTTATGATTAGCACAAATTCTGACCCGCATCAGCTATACTACACCTGAAGATCGAACCAATGAACTGATGCTCAACTTTTACAGCTTAAAACGTAGGTATGAAGAAGGCCTATGGCAGTTGAAGCTATTTTAAAGTGACTACAATTATTGTTGTTCTTGTTGTTGGGGAAATTTTCTTCTCTCCTAGAGATCGTACCAAATAACCGATTTTCAATTTTTATAGCTCTTAAAATTGAGTATTAAATAGGCTCTGATATAACAGTTGTTTTAAGGTGATTACAGTATTCTTTTCTGTGTTATTCTTGCTGACACAAGAAAAAAATAATGGATATTAGTATTAAAAAACGCTTCAGCGTGTAAATTCGGATGTAAGCATTAAAAAACTTAAAGCCCTAAAGAAACAGATATTAGAAAAAGACATGTAGGCCATAAGCGTCGCACTAATACGTGTAAAAGAAGTTCCAGCTTGTTTTTTTGGGTCGCTGGATATTCTTTTACACGTATTAGTGCGGTGCTGATGGCTTACATGTCTTTTTCTAATATCTTTTCCTTTAAGGCTTTAAGTTTTTTAAGGCTTACATCCGTATTTCATACGCTGAAGCGTTTTTTACTAATATAACGTTAGTCATGACTCCATTAGGCATAAGAAAAGTTGTTGCCATTAAACGAAGGGGAATAACCACAAGGCAAGGGCTGAGAAGCGAAAATCATACACCACGAATAGCAACGATTCGGCAAGCCATTATTATGGATTAGTGGAATAAATAATTTTTTCGGGGGGGGGGAGGGGGAGCTTCTATTACGACTCCTTGCCTGAAACGTACGAGCACTTTATGATAAAATCTACGAATAGTCAGGTAGCGTTGCGTTAATTGTGGCTCGATAAAAAAGAGTTTTAAAGAAAATAGGAAGAAAATAGTTTTTTTAAAGGATTTTTTAACTCATTCAGCATGTTCTTTTTATGGGGGTCGGGATGCTTTCCTTCCTGCTCCCCCTCCTCGTTACTTCCACAACTGTTATTGCGTATTTCATTGAAATAATGTGATCAGGAGTAAAACCAACGAACTCCGAACATCCGAGTTGTGATCTAGAGGTTTGCTGGTTCGAGACGGCTATACGAAATAAAGTCCAGTCCATAAGAAAGGCGTAGAAAATCTTAGCTATTTTTTGCGTATTATTTTCGCTGTTGTGCTGGTGTTTCTTTTACTCTTAAGCACTTGCTGCGATTTCTGTATGTTTAACTGAGTGAAAAGTAATTTAATTGTAGCGGATTTAAGATTTAAAAAATCCATTCAAAATTTGGCCTATTAATCTGTGTTTTTTGCTGTGTTTCATTAACAGGCCAGACTTGGTGCACAAACTTTGAAAAATATATTGCCGAGTAAAATTTCAACTTCTGAATGCTTTCAGGTAATCTTTAATTCCCGAAAAGGAAATTGTTGAGGATTCCTGCCAAGTTCTTTTGGCAAATTTTGAAGTCGTGATCAATGAGAGAAATTTGTATCGTCTAGCTACTGCATTTCCTAATTCAGAGAGGACACTTGGCGAACATCCAGCTGTAAGACAAGAATGGCTTAGCCACTTACTAAAATAGAAACTTGCAAGTTGAGGTATTCTTATACCGTTAGCCTCAACTTTCCTGATTTCTTAAGTAATTTCTTGTAATCTCTTTAAGGCGAATAAGCTAAGCCGTGTCTCTCAAACCCTCCCCCTTCCTTCCCACTCAACCAACTAGACACACACGAAAAAATACTCTTAATAAACTGTAATAATCCGTTTGGTTTTATTTCAATACATCATAACCAAGAATTATGAAGAAAGGAGGTCGGGGGCATTGGTATAACGATGTGGGAAGCTAATTGGTGTTTTGCTTGTCACGAGACAATCATTAAACGAAACTGGCTGATACCAATTCCCAATACCAATCACAGATACCAAATCCCGATAATAGATCCCAGTTCCCAACTAACCTAAAATTGTAATACTGAAGTATGTATTCATAAGAAACCTAGCGGAGTCGCTCTCTTCGCTCACTCATTCCGCGTCGTCTCCCTGCGCTCGAGGACATTTCTTGCTGCAACTCTTATCGGCAAATCAGTGCAAACATTTTTTTTTTCAGAATTGTGATTGCATCAATATTAAAAATCAATCTTTGTTTTATGTACCGAACCCGATTTCAGTAAATATCAGAAATGTTCAGATATGTACGTCAAAACAGCGCATAAATAACGGCGCCCGAATAAACGGCGGCTCCATAACATCGAGACAACAGTACAGCGCATGACACAACAGCGTGTAACGAAACAGCAGAACGACATAACAGCCCGCCAAAAAAATGCTTGGGATAAAACAGTGTGCTACAATATGGCTCAAAACGTTGTTTAAAAACGATTATGTTTCGAGCATTTTCAATACTCTCCTCAGATCAGAGTACAAAGCTACGACCATTTTTTATGTGCTGACGAGGGAGCCGACCGGGGGAGGATTGAAATAATTTGATGCTTGTGCGTGCTTGGTATGTCGTACTTATGTACGCAAAAATAGAAATTTGGCAAAAGTTTGTTTTAAAACGGGCTGTTCTGGCCTCTTGGTACAAAATAACACTTTTGAAGCAAAAAATGTGGCCAGTATTGTACACAGCTGCACAGCTACAGAAAAGTAGCTGGTAGAAAACATAGCTAGGGATATTGAAAGAGGTGAACAGGCAAAAAAACTCGTCAATAAAAATAAGCAAAACTGACGCAAAGGATAAAATCAGACCAAACTAGCTACTGAAGGTAGTGGACAGTGCCACGAAGCTAGTCGATATTTTCACAACGTTTAACTATGTTCGTAGTTTGTTTTTTTTATTTACCTATTTATATTTACTATCTTATTGCCTGTATTTATTGTCTTCTTATCTTTAGTTTGTCTTCTTATGTTAACGTAACTCTTTTTTTTGGTCTAACTAAGACCTACAGAAGAAGCATTCGAAAGCATCGAATTATCCGTCCCCTACTCCGTCACCCCATCTGATCAGCACGCCATTGTTTAAAAAAAAAACTTTTTGCGATGTTTTGTAGCACGCTGTTTAATCCAAGCTATTATTTCGTCGAGCTGCTGTTATGACACGTTTTTGTCGCGTGCTGATGCATCGTGGATATGTATTGTTGTCACGCTGTTGTGACGTCGCTGTTATTTCGTGAGCCGTTATTTCCACGCTGTTTTGATGGGATACCATGAAGATCGGGATTGATTCGAACATAGTAAGCTTGTAAACATAGTAAACTTTGGTAAAAATCGGGATGGATAATCGGGATCAGCTGGGGGGCTTGCAAAATATGATTTTAGTTGAGCACAGTTAACAGGTACACGTTTGCTAGAGAAGCCGTCGCTTTACATCAACAATAACTTTTGACGATATTTAATAATTTTGCATGAACCAACTATGACCTCATTGTTGTTGACTCTTGGCTCTTGGCTATTTGCCCATTTTGTTACCCTGATGGTTCTTCAACCCCATATCCCATTCCTGATTTTTTTTTGGAAACCGTGCCCAGACACCAGTGCTACTGCATGAAAAGTTTGGTATGGATGGGTCCTTTTGGTTTTCGTGTGATGCTCTTTCTAAGATTACATTGAAGTGTGATCATAGCGGAGCTTCTCTCGGCCTTCAGCCTCGCTCCGATCCAATAATTTGTAGGTGGAGAATATCTATCTATTTTTTTATCGTAACAAAAATAAGATTAACACACCACACGCAACGACTTCTGATACTGCACTTACTTATGTTTATGTCTAATAATTTATCTTCCATTTACAGGCAATTGTAATTTTATCTCTTAAGTTAAATGAGAACCCCATCGAGTTTATGGCAGTTGGAAACTTATTTCGAATCAATATGGGCACATTCACAACGGTGAGTCACTGTTAAATTAAAGCTAAACCCTCCCATCTTAAATTTCAGTACCATTAATTAAGACACTTAAAAACATTTGAGGTAAGAAAACCACTCAGGCTTTATAGTTATTACGTAGTAATGTGTTTACATCTTCATTCTTGCAGCTGGGCCGGATTAACCAATTTTGATGCCTTGGGCACTGCTCTTTCATTATGCCCCCCCCCCCCACTTTCTTTTCTAGAAGCTTATGTTTAATTCTAAGAATTAGAAACAGGAACAGGTACGGTCTTAATTTTACTTACAGAAACTGGTGTCACACTCACACTAGGCTAGGCCTTTCCCGTCAGCCTCACCGGCATCAGTCAATCACATTATTCACTTTCAAAATTTCCTTCTGTTGACATCAATTACATTTGGAATTTTCTGCACCTTAGTCTTAAAAACTTGTCCATAACTTCGTCAAAATTTTTTAGCCCGCTTTAAGTCACTCTCAGTTGCCATCTAAAGAGCTTGTTATTGGGGTTGCATGGTATTTGTCCACAGTTCATTTTATATTGCAGAATGTCTCGAAAATGATCGTTCCCCTGCAGCGTTGCTAACAGGAATTATCAAGGCAATGCGAATGGCGAGGTTTACATTGGGATACGACGACTCTACTTTGTTGTAGTTGGTAACTTGAGCTCGGATGCGAAGGCTAAGTTTACTTTTTTTGCTTATTTTGAATTTTGCATATTTTTACATAGCACATATATAAATAATTCAGTTATGCCCCTAATAAGATTTATGCCCTGGGCCCGTGCCCACTTTGCCCATCCAGCCCTGTCTAGTAGACGAATTCTTCGTTCGTGCGGTCAACACATCCAAGTCTCGTCCGAGTGACGTCACACTTCATCACCCGTTGGCGCATGCGCCCAACAAGATCAGGCAGGATCGCGTTCGGCTCTCACATTCCTCATTACTTAGCTACTGCTAGCAAAGAACAGGAGCACAGATTCTTTTCAAATGAAATGCGTGCCCCCTAATCTGCTTCTCCCTCCCCACAAGCAACAAGTGGACACTGTCCAATCGCTTATCTGCCCAGCATTTCGCGTTGAGTGCATTACTGCCTAGCTGAACGAACTTTCACGAGTCTTTGTAGCGGTAACAGTCACGGTAGCTACTTTCTTCAATACTTTAATTTAATAAAACACACAGAGATTGAGTTTTGGTTGGCGCTGCAATGGTCAGAGCGGTCCGGTCTCGCAGCCGCCATGTTAGAAGCACAAGCCGGCGTGCACTCGCTAGTTTGCTACGATGATGTCATTCCTCCAAGGTCCAAGGTGATGAAGTGTGACATCAGTACATGCGATTAAATCACGTTCGCTGTCTCGCGCCATGGAAACATCAAACTTAGATTCTAAATTAACTATTGCTTAAATAATACGAATGTTGGAAATTTCGCGCAACTTGCATCTTGTTTTTTTTCGTACTTAACTAACAATAGTGAAATTTAAGATGGAAGGGATTTTAGTTGTCCTTTAAAATCAGAAGATCATATGAAAATTGCTATGAAAATCATCATTAACCTTTACTATATTTTTTATATTGCAGATTGTAGGCACGATTGTAACATATCTGATTGTTCTGATGCAATTCAATTCACCGGTCGCTAATGGCGCAACGAATATTAACGCTACTACAACAAACTTTACTCAGTGAACAGCATTTACTGCACAGAAGTATTAAAAATCACGATGCACATTAAAATATGACAAAAGGCGTAACTTAAAATGTTTGAAGAAACGTAATCTAATTTTAAGGAAATAAAGAATGTCAGCCAGCTGCCACGATCAGTGGAAAAAGCAATCACTCATCCGTGTGTAAGGTTTGTTCATGGGTGTGATAATTAGTGCTGTAAGACAAATAGAACTTCTCTCTTTTGTTCCTTTTGTAAAGTATAACCGGTGCAGTTTTATGTCAAAGAAATAATGATGAAAGCTACTGTGATTTTCATCGCAGCTTTCGGGTTTACTGATTTATTTCAATAAGTTTAGTCTTTACAAGGCAGACAGACTTTTTTTGAGACAATCAGCCGTTATCTCAACACAGCTACGTGCAAAACGGAAGTATTGTCAAACGTTTTGAACTTCAGTCATGATTGCTTTTTGACCATCTCAGAGGTGTGAGAAGAGCCGTGAGGTCTAGCACGTATTTTAAGGACCTAAACACATCACAAGAAAAGTTCAAACGACTGCTAGCCTGCGTGACGCTCCCATGACTCCAGCCTAGTACGTTAGAAACACGCCGTCTTCCATAAAGAGGTATTTTGCTTCGTAGTTGTCGATGCACAATCACTTCATTAGCGATTGTTGTTGCGTGCCCTATCGTTTCGTGTACTCAAAGGTTAAAAAAAAAACAAGATTAAAACATTGCAGTAGAAGGAGTGAGGATGCGGTAGCAATTCAGGAACCACAAAAAAAAAAGAGCTACATCATTCGGAATGGTAATAGTACTAAATTCACATGTCTAAATTCATCCATCTTCACACAGATCGGTTTCGGTTATAAAAATAAATCAATACAACAAAGGAATACCGAAATTGTTGGACTTTTTTTTATGTTATTTAGTCAACAAAAGATGTTCAGTGAACTGTTGTGAAGAGACAATTTACAAATGTTGCCTGAGCATTTCTAATTGTGCATAGCAAAACATTTCTTGGTTATGACAAACATTGAGAATTTACGCTGATTACCCTTCATAGTAATAAGGTTAAATATTAATAGTGAATGGGCTCCCAAAGAGTCTACTGCACTGTTACTTTTGAGCTATCACTACGTACATGACGTGTTCGAAAAATCGTTCCTTGCTGCCAATTCTTAATCAAACTGTGAAATCTAAGGTTACTGGTGTAATGGTTTTTGTCAAGAATGATGTAAATGTTGTATTAACAAAGCCTTTTATGAATAATTTCGAGGTAGTGGCTTTAGACTGTAGGTACAACGACTTTATGCTACTTAATGTTTATCGATCACCAAGCTTACAGATGAGGTCTTTCATTGAAGAACTTTACAGTTGATATGATAGTAAAAACAATACGATAGTAAAAACATTATTTTATCGAGAGACATCAATATCGATTCATTAAGTGTAAATTCGATGCTTGTGTCGGATTACCTTGATTTAATGGGCTAATTTGGATTCCGCTCGCTTATGAACGTTTCAACAAGAATCACACTTAACACATTTTTGTTCGATTGCCAGAAAGAACTAATGCAGAATCGGCTGTCATTCAGACCTCAATTACAGACCATTTTGGGAAAGCGCTTTATATTGATATAAAAAAAACAGAATTTGAATCCAGTGTCGGAAGTTAAACAGTCGTGGGAAATTAACTACTCTGCATTTGAAAACCTCATCAGAAGTGAAAACTGGCATAATGTTTACTTGCAGCATGATGTAAATGTAGCTTTTTATATTTTTTATGATGGGATTAGCAACTGTATGCAACCGCCAAGTGTAAAAAAAACGTAAACCTCGTTCTAAAGAAAACAAACTTAAGCCATGGATGACCAGTGATATTCTTCAGTCGATTAGGAAGCGTGATAAGTTGTTTTGTAAACTTAAAAAGCAACCATATAATGAGAGACTGAAAAAATTACTATACTAATCACCGTAATTTATTAACGAACTTAATTAAGTGGCAGAAAAAGGATTTTTACAAAACTAAATTTGAAACTGCTGGAAAAGACATTAAAAAGAAGTGGAAGGTTTTACAAGAATTAACTGGTGGAGCACAAAAAGGTACAAATATACTTCCTAAAAATGACGATTCGTCATAGCTTGCTGCCCAATCCAGTGTTCATTTTTCATACATCGCAAGGACACTGAATTCTACTGTAAATTCAAGCAATGCATTTTACTTAGATGCAAATTACACTTAATCCTAATACTTTCTTTCTCAAACCCATCACTAAAATTAAACTTGAAAAATTTATTGATAACTCGACTAATGGCAAGGCTCCAGGCCATGATGGGGTTACCGTTAAATTACTAAAGGACAGCAAAACTACTCTAGTACCAGTTTTATTATTTTTGTTTAACTTCTCTTTTGAACACACAGTCTTTCCAAAAACATTAAAGGCCATTTTTACTCCTAACTTTAAATCAGGGGTTAAGGAAAATATCAGTAACTACCGTCTAATTTCACCGCTTTCAGTAATTTCAAAATTACTTGAAAAGTGTACGAAAAATAAATTATCACACTTCCTTGAGCAATCCAACTTTTTCTCTAAACGTCGGTTTGGTTTTCAAAAAGGAGTTGCACTGAAGATGCTATTTTTGAATTCACCAACGCTGCATGCACTTCACTTGACACTGGTAATGTACAATTGACATTTTTCTGGATATTGTTAAAGCGTTTGATACTGTACCCCACAATCAGCTGATATATACACTTGACCTTGCTGGAATTAGAGGCTCGCAAATGAATTAGTTCAAAACCTTATTTGCTTGAAAGATCAAAATCAAGATTTAAAATCAACGAACACCGCAGTAAAGATGCAAACATTATGTGTGGCGTTCCCAATGGCTCCATCCTTAGACCGTTATTGTTCTTTATTTTCTTTGATGACTTTTGCAACCTACATCTTCTTAGGCAAATGGTCTCTTTTGCTGACGACTTTGCAGTTTTGACTCAGATGACTCAACGACGATTCAGCATCAGGTTCAAAATGGTATTTATAGGATTTTAAGTTGGCTGAATGAGAACCAAATGAACTTAAACACTGCCAAAACAAAATATAATGTCTTTGCTCTCAAAGATGTGGAGTCTCATGTTCCATTTAACATTATTTAACATAAGGCGGGTTGCAGTGTCCAGTGCACATGGGCCATGTTGGAGAAGGTTGAATCTATTCGTTATATTGGCGTCATTTTAGACCATAGGATGAGTTGACAAGAACATGTACAACACGTCTGCATTAATCTAAGATACTCTTTGTTCAAAATCTACACTTTACGAAAAAGTGTATCATCTTCGTTCCTGAGACAAATTTATTTTGCGTTGCTACAGTTGTATCTTCAATATAGAATTACGAGTTGGGGTGGAACGTATAATACTAACTTGAAACCATTAATTACTCTAGAAAAAATTACTAGAGCTGTGGGCTTCCATAAATATACGACACCCTCGACCCCTCTATTCAAATCCTATAACGTATTATCATGAGTCTATGAAAATAATGAGTTTTCAACTCCTTTAGATTTAGTTTACTCTAGCCTATGATCAAAAACCCCATACTGTACGGATACGACACCTGTTGCCAGATGCCTGAAATTCGTCTTGAAACCCGAAACCAAACTCGAAACTCTGGTCGCGCGCGCAAATCTAAGCCGGAAACACAGTTAAGTGCGAAGCTGTTTCCTTCCTTGACTGAAGCTCGCCCTTGTATCCGAAACTTGAATTAGATCTTTCTACCCAAGGCCCGCTGAGATATTAGCTGCGCAGCGCTACTGATTAATTGCTAAGCCAAACT
>JAHWFP010258288.1:0-24140 GCA_023313725.1 Lithobius niger | reverse complement strand
GGGGTGGGAAACACTTGAATTACACATTTGATTCCACATTCTTCAAGGAGTAATGTTGTCAGTTCAGAGACAAAAACTGAGCCCAAGTCAGAGTGGAGCTCATTGGGGTACCCGAATCGTGAAAATACAAGAAGGAGGGCATCAACTACACTTTCACTGTTGGCTTCTTTGAGGGGCACAGCCTCGGGAAATTTTGTTACCGGATCAAAAAGGGATAAAATATATTTAAAGCCTGCTCAACTAGTAGGTCTAATGGGGCCAACAATGTCAACAATGAAACGATTGAATGGTTCCCCATCCATGGGCACGAGTTCCATGGGGGCAACAAACTCCTGTCCAGATTTTCTATTTTTTTGGCAGGTAAAGACAAGTTAGAACGAACTGCTCAGTGCTCAATGTCAATAAAATATTTGGGCCAGTAGAAATTAGTTAGTACTCTTTCCTTCGTTTTGGAACAACCAAGATGGCCAGCCCATGCATCTGCATGTGCAGTACTCAATACTAAATCTCTACACTCCTTAGGAAGTACAAGTTGCTGCCTCTTCCTTTGGGACGAAAAGGCTTACGAAAAAGCAAATCGTTTTCAACGAAAAATAACTTATTCTCGTCTTGCTGATTTTCGGGAATTTCAGCTTATTACCAGCACAATTTTAGTGTGGGGCATTCGTGTTGGAGTTTATAAAACTCGGTTTTATCAATGTTGAGCAAGTTTGAAAGTTGCTCCGTTTGTGGGCCTAAAATGGCTAAATCCAAATTGCCCGGTTTGGGGCTGACAGAACCATCCATACCTTCTTGTGGAGGGACTACACTGAGTTCAGCCTCGCTGCTTGACTCCTCACTATCGCTGGTGATCTCACGGTAATTAAGGCTTAAGATGGGTAGCTGCTCATTCACGCGTGTCTGAAAGAGTGAGGGCATTAACGTACGTAGGAAGGGGGGCAAAACCTTTTTCCTCCAACACATTCTGGGACGGCACTCCTAATAACATTTTAAAGTGGGGTCCAATGTGGTCCAAGACGAGGGCTTCGGATTGAATAACTCCATAAGGAGTCTGTACGTTAATTAGGTCGATCGAGTGTCCGGTCGTCTGCTCCGATAAAGCATTATGGCAATGCGTGTACTCACCTGTAAATTGTTCGGGTTGTACGAGATCACGTGAAACTACATCATGGGTAGACCCAGTATCTCTTAGGACTAAACACTTAGTTCCGTTAACGGCCCATTCGTGAATGTGTTTAGAAAGCACTAATTCGGGAGGGGCAGTATTTACAAAATTACAATCGGTATCCGTGGCTGCTTTTTCAGCCGCGATGCGGTAGCGTCACTCGTTTTTTTTTCGGTGTCCGGGGCGTTTGCAGTAAAAGCAATTGCCATCATACTAACGAGGGCGATCAAACTCACGGTTAGGGTTAGCACTAGTGGCAGAATCCCCACCAGATTCAGCGGACTTAGCTGTCGAGTTGTGGTTACGCCGGTTACCACGCTGTGGACCAGAAGGTTTAGAACCTTGGTTTGACGTTGCAGCTATGGGCTGTGTTTTGGCTGCACGAGTGGCAGTTTCTGTAGCTATCTGATTGTTTCGAGTGGTAAACTCGTCACACAGTTGGGCTGCTTCGGCCAACGTACCCGTCTTAATTTGATCGGGGATCCATTTTCTGAGGTGGTTAAGGCAAGATTTGTAAAATTGCTCTAAGAGCATCAAATTAACAAGTTTATCAAAATCCCTGTTAACTTTGGCTAAGTCAAGCCATCGGGAAAACAAAGTTTCCAACTCAAATGCGTAGTCATGATGCTGCATTTCTTGGGTCTTTTTCGAGTTAACGAAGCTGGGTTTGTAACGACTCTTTGGTCTGGACAAATCGGGCAAGGACTTTAACTACTTCGTAGTCGAGCATTTCCGTGTCGGAAAGCTGGTCGCAAACTTTGACTAACACTTATCCCATTAATGGTAACAACGCGGTCGTCCATTGGTCCCTGAGAATTTTTTGGCTAATCATAATTCTCTCAAAAATCTTTAAGAAACTATTAATTTCTGTTTTGGGCGTCCACTTGTTTATTAGGCGAACAACATCGGCAACTTTACGTTGTTTTACTACTGGATTTGGTTGAACTGGGGGAGCGCCGTTAGATCCGTTTGAAGCAGCGTTAACATTTACGTTTGTAGCTTGTAGCCTTGCTAATTCAAGCTGTTTGTCTAGTCTAGCCAAATCTTGGGCGCTTAACTGGGCGGCCAACATGGCTTCTTTGTCTTTTTCTTTCTCCCTAATTAAGGCGTCTCGGTCTCGAATTTAAGTTTCTTGGTCCTTAAGGACTAATTCATGGGCACGGCGTTTGTCACCTTCAGCCACTTCAAGAGCTCTCAATTTAAGCTCTTCCGCTTTGAGAAAAAGTTAATTTTCTTTTACGTCTAGTTCTTTTTTTGCTAAAATCGTAGCCTCTCTCTTTTCTATAGCGTTAGCTAGTACGTCAGAGAGTTCACTCAAATCGAATTTATCTTCGACGGCTGCTCGTAAGATTTGTACTGATTCACTTCTAGATTCACTTACAGTAAATCCTAAGTTTAAACAAGCCTTTTTGAGGTCTTTGTTGGGCAAGTCATGAATGATTTCGTCTAGTTCATCCATTTCAGACATTTTTAGTTTTTAACGTAAACTGGTTCAAAATAAAGCTTTTATATTTAAACCAAAATTAAATGCAGCCGCATATTAATTTGAACGTTAATTTTGGACAGAGCGAATTATTTGAAAAACTTCTCTACCAAATCCAGCAAGTTAATACACAAAAATACACTTTCAAGGACCCCTAGCACTCTGGTATGTGAATAGCTAAAATACATAAATGTTCTTAACTACAATACTCGGTTTGGCAGCCTTTAAGCATATCCTATGCACACTTACCCTTTTACACACAATCGCTGTGTTGTCAGTCTGTCCTTCCTGTTCCACCGTAGTACGGGAAGTCCGGCACTGAATTATGAAGTAGATTGTCTCTGGCGGTCTAATCCACTGGGACCTTGGTTGGCACACTCAAAATCCACTGCTTGGCTGCACGGAGCGCTTGGTTCCTCAACGGACAGCTTCTCCTCAGCATCGGGTTTGGGGGAGACGTCTCAGGGCAGGAGGACCTCTCTGGAAGCGGCAACTGTTGCTTCCTGGCGCCGGCAGTTGTTGTGGCTGCTAGGCAGTGTTTCGCCCCGTTTTTGACGGCGGGGCGACTTCTGCTTCGTGACTTTTTATAACTTTGTCACTGGCATCTGCTTCGTGGCCTTTGTGACGGGACCACAGACATCTAGTTGGAATGGCCTTGCATCCTTCTAGAAACTTGGCATGGTAGTATGGCAGGGGGGGGGGGGAACGCTTGTCTGAAACAGCACCTGTTGACCCCACCACTGCCCACCAAGTTGTAGCGGCGGAAGCTACGACGGCTGAGGTGCTTGTAGCGCCCCCGACATCATTGGTTGACGAGTACTTCTTAGCTTCAAGTTAGCGTGGTTATTTCGACTTTTTACGATAAGAAGCACAGCATGGGCTACAGTCCCAGTGTAGGAGATGGAGCGTCGGGTCCTAACTAAGGCCTAACCTGAATGCTGCCGATAATTACACTGCCGCCATCGGTGGAATAATTTAACTGTTTAAACGAAGTATAAAAGCTAAAAGAGCTACATAATAGTTTACACTTAAAAACAATTAATCCACGACCCTGGGAACGACCCTGAGGTTTAAAAACTATTGGTTTTTATTTTAAAAACTTCAGAATAATGAAAAAGTAACACTTTACATTTGGCGTTCACTAGTTTAGACATTTACAAGTTGTGCAAAATTTTTCCAGAATTTACATTTTAAATTCACTTTGACACAAGAACAACGAAGTTGATTCTTAAACACTTAATTTAGAATAGAGAAAGCATTTTTTTTCTTGGGTTCTAATCCTGGAATACCCAGCAAGCTGAACTGCGTCCGCTAAGTTAGAACTATATTTGACAACTGTAGTTTTCAAATCGTCCAACAGTTATTTTTCCCTGAATCCACGAGGATCAAACCGTCCCTTTGTTTACATTACAAAAATGAACAAAGAATGAAACTGACTTTTTAGGAAGAGATGCCTACTCTAACATTATAGTGGTAAAGACAAGCAATGTCGATAAGGGTTACCAACCATAAAGACTCCAAGCTATAAGTTAATTTAAGTTATACTATAAATTTAGAATTGGGGGGTCCTAAAGATAAACTTCTAAAGTTACTTACAACCACTACCATTTTGCTCGGCATGGCAACCACGGACGTGACATCTCCACTCCCGACCGGCGTGACCCTTCTAGCTTGACAGATCTGTGAGCTGTGCTGAGGAGAGAGGGGTGTGGGGGCTTTTTATGCTAGAGACCGGAAGTTCGGGCCGACGGGCAGGAGAGCTACGGGGGTCTGATTGGCTGAGGGCCAGGAGAACAATGGAAAGTGGGAGAAGAAGTCGGTTGAACAAAGGGACTTGGTGTAGAGCCGTTTGAAGGAGTAGGGACATGTAAAGATAGGCCAGTTTGAGTTTTACTCAAGTGAACTTAGGGAAAATGCCTTTACTTTAAAATATTGATTATTAAATAAGTATTTACATGATTGCATCGTGAATAGGCTCTTGTTAAAGCTTAGTACTTTGGTTTGGGTAATGCATAAAGCATTACTATTGGATTAAATAAGCTTTAACTGAAAACTGCAGTGTTATACACCACAACTAGATTGGCGAAGGGGGGGGGGGGGAGATTCGAAGTTTTAAGCACAGTTTCAAATTGCTTTGGGAACAGATCTTTATAAAGTTTCTTTTGGCTTTAATAACAGGATAAGCTAGAAGTAACATTCGGATGGTCACAGTCGGTTTTTTGTAGAGATTTAAAACAAAAATATATACACAAAAATTCGTGTCCGGTGATTGCAGATGTCGAATTAGTTCGGAACAATGGTAGCGTTCTAGGGGCAAAAGATTATTAATAAGGTGTAAAAAGGATAAATAAACTAGCTTAGTGAATGCTATAACGCATTTAAGTTAATTTGGATCTATAATTTTAAAGTTAAAAGACAGATAACGATCGTGGTGGAAATTTTTCATAGAAGTTGCAGCTGTTCAACATAATAAAAAATATCACACTTTAAAAGTTGTCTGTATCCACATGTATGTGAGGTTAAGTACCATAAATGGAAGCCCCTCCTAAATCACAACTAAGCTGGTGTCTTTGGGCTTTTGCCCTAAAATAAAAGCAATAAAAATAGAAAATACAAATTACAAGTTTCGATAATGGCGGCCATGGTGAAGGAGCGTTGCGGTAATTTTCGAGTCGTTTCCAAATGGTGATTGTGAAAGTTCTGTATTGAATACTTGAGATCGGGCTTCCCGAAGACTTAGATAATGTGTTGGGTGTAAAGAAGCTAGTCTTTACCATCAGATTTGAGAGTAGACCTCGCCTCAAAACATCAAAAACCTGAGGGTTTATCGTTTTAGCAACGGACAATGTGTTTTTTCATTAGCGTCGCTAGCGCTCAATAGGTCTAAAAATACCTCGGTCTTCACTTTGATGTATCTCCATGAAAAGTGGACAAAAACGTTTGGGATTTGAAGCCCTTAATAGCCCTGGACTCCACCTTGATTCCTGCGGAAACAGATCCGGAAAATTTCTTCTCAATATTTTACTACACCATTTTGAAAAACTCACCAAAATGACTAGCGCCACTCGCAATTCTCCAAACGCCATTTTTTGAAACTTTGTACAAAAATTGTAATTGCTTTTATTTCTCTTCCAGGCATAAAGCCAACCAGGTTAGTGTTGTTTTAGGAGGTATTTAACCTCACATACCTGTATTTGAAAACACAACACTTGATGTTTTTATTTTAACGAAGGCCAAGTTATTTATGAAAACTTCAACTGTAATTTTTATTATTAGCTGCTGCAATAATATTTCACTAATATGCATGCGTTCTAGCATTCAGGGAATAAGCTGGTATATTTAACGTTTTTTTTTATTATATTTGGGCAACTATTTAGCAAAAACTAGGTCTCTGAACACTACCAAACTCGGCTGGCTTTCCTACGAATTTTACCGGCCATTTAATTTTTCAGTGTATATTTTTATTTTACAAACTCCACGTAACTTCGACCGTAGTAACGTTCCTACAATTAAATATCACGTTTGCAATACAATTGAGCTTGAACACTTCGCCCCCCCCCCCCCTCTCCTTCAATAGTTGTGATGCATAACATCGTAGTTTAAACAATATAGGCCTATTCACGTTGTTATGAGTTTCAAACTCGATTGCACCTTCCCAAACTAAGGCCTCCCATGCCCCAAAGGTCGGTAATTCCCTTTGCCCTGCAGGTTGCAGATATTCCCTTCCAATCAAAACACTCCATTCAATTTCCCCTGCACTCAGAGCACAAAGCTACCCTGCCCGTCCGCGCTGCCATGCCCACTTCCGGTAGTGGGCAGCCTGGCCGATCTGAGTCAGTCTCTCCTCCTAAAGAGGTCCCTCTACCCCCCCCCCCCCCCTGGGGTCGCTTTCCAACAGGTCCGCCCTTCCCTCCTCCCTTGTTGCCAGGCAGCTGGTATAAAACAGACCTGCAAGGCTGCATCCACAGCATAGCTCAATTTCCAAGTCAGACGTTACTACGGCGTTCGGAGCAGAGATGTACCCAGTCCGAGTGTTGCCATGCCGGGCTAGGTAGTAGTTTAGATAACTAGTTTTAGCTTTAATTTATTTTTTCGGATTCTTATTCTAAATTTTAACTTAAAGATTTTAACTTAACTTTTGGCTTTGGATTCGCGATTATGGGTAGTTAAATCCATCGGCATTTTCTGGTCTCCCCTCTGCAACCCCGCTATGCCCGGTACAAGGAAGAACGCCAGAAGGATGGTAATTCAGGGTTTATTCCAGGGCCACACGGTCTGTCTTCAGGAGATGTTGTCCTATGGTTCAAGGATGCTCTGATCAGGGCTACTAGCAGAGTGGCACACTTCAGGAAGAGTTCTTAGCTGGTTAGGGACTAGCTCCCAGAGTGAAGCTGCAAGGGGCTGCAAGACCTTAAGTACCTAGAGCTGCAGCCAGTACCTGCCACTGGTGGTGCAAGGTACTTCCTGTACTATATCCTGGTATCCCATGATCCATCTCTGCTAGCAGCTACTTGTAGGGGCAGGCAAGGCCAGAGCCATCCAGACCACTGATCCCCAGGGACTGGACCATACATAAAAGTACATAGCATTACTGGAATATATCAATAAAGATACAGAGTGTACAGAATAGATAACATGGAGCCATAGCATCAAGGTAAAGAGGCCCACTAAGGCCCTAGCTTAAGGAGTACGAGGAAGCTGTGGAAACCGTCGTTGCACCTCCCATAACTTAAGGGTTTAAGGTCCCCTTTCTAAAAACCTGCGTTCTTTCTGTTTGTCTTACAAAATGTAAACAAACCTTTTTTTGAGATTACCAAGGTCCTGTAGCATAATTACAGAAGCACAGACTTCGATGGTAGGGCCCTGATTATTGCTAGCTTGACTCAATGTGAATAAGTAGATTTAATCTTGTGCAAGATGCCTTGAAACATAATCTTAAACTAAGACTAAGATTGAAATTGTGAGGTACTTTTCTAACTTAGAGGTGTTTAGGTAACACCAAAGAACATTTTCTATTCGAAATTGTAAGTGTGAATTTTATTTTTAAATTCGTTGCCGATAATTTATTTTCTGTAAATTACTTGTGTGCTTTTATTCAAAGCTGTTTTGTAGACTAGTTGCCAATGTATTTCATTCCCCCTGTTTATTAAAACCGAGAGTAGTTTTAAACTCAGTTTGCTTCTAGAGAGATTAATTTGCTAGTGTTTTATCTAAAAACAAATCATTTTTATTTAAAGCCTAAGGTTAGCAATTAAACCACCCACCTGCTGGCAGTGAACCAACGATTAGATAGTGCTAAAACTTCAGATAGGACATAGACACTCTATTCCTAACCGTGCAGTAGTGACTGCTATGCTAGTTTTTCTCCGCAAAAGTAAAAACGGCCACCCGAAGTACTTCTAACTTTCCCGAGAGCACACCAGATGTCGGTGCAGAACAGTAGGCACCTCAAGGACCTGTGAGCACCGCTACATGGGCTATTAAATGGTTGCAAGATGGGCCGTTTCTGTCCATTATTAAAAATTTGGCGAAGGGTTAAAGACCGAGGTCTTTTTGGCGTTGGAAGCGCTCAAGAAAAAAAAAATGTTCCACGAGTTTTTTGTTCTTTGGAGGTCATGTATCCTCTCCAATCGTTTTTTCGGCAGGCCGACATTACACGCCCCCATACCGAGGATTTTATTCAGGGTTATATAGAACTCCGAATAAAAGCTAAAACAGAAAGGTTAGTGCACACAAGATATGCAAAAATCAAGACTGCCAAGCCATGCAATAAGTAATACAAAATAAAACCATATTGAGCATCACTTTGTGGAGAAATCCATCTCAAATTACTTTCATTCAATTTTAGAATGAGATAGACTGGGTTTCATTCATTTTAAACCAAAAATGAGATAGACTGTGGGATACTTTTTCCTACCCCGGGAATCCTTTACAAAAATTATTAGTACACTGTTTACAAAAATATTAACTTTGCCGTTTTGTATTTTTGGGGGACTAACGTTTTTGTGGCTTAGAAAATCTTTTAGTAAATTAAAAGTTACAAGTTAAAAGCACTATTTTTGCAACCATTAACTAAATACTGTCCGAGCTGCTGGTGCAGGAAAATCGTACAAGTATTTGAAAATGGGGCAAAAGACATTTTATCAAGGAACACACTACTTTTGGAATAAAATTACAAAGTTATGGTTTTTGTAAAAGAAAACTGTCAAATGAGGCGTCCCGCTACTTAATCGTTCGTACGAGTCAGGATTATGTCCAATTGCCGCGTCTTTTTTTTCTGTGTGACGGCCAAAAACACCTCGCCGTCCGCCCTTAACCTAGGTTACGATAACTTTTAGAAAAGGGTATTCTGTGAACACGCAGAAGAACACCTGCTCTATTTAACAGCAACTAATACCACTAGAATGGTTTAAGGTTACTAAACAGCTTGTTTACATGTTCAATTTGACACTGAAGGATTTTGAGATAGACCCATAACTTAAACATAACAATACAACGCTGGGAGGTTTTATGGATAAAAACCAACAACCTTTTAACGACAGAGTTAGCCTTTTGCAGTCAGAGGTGGGACAGACGGTTTTTTTTTTTTATAAAGAAAACCATTTCGTTTAAAACTTAAAGGGGAGCCAACCGGGAACAAGTTGCAAACCCCCGTAGAATATTCCTAATGAATATTTAATTAGTGTTGTTACAATCTTTGTTAATATTCTCCCACAAAGGGAGGCATTGATAGTGACAAAAAGAGTTAACTGGAATTAACTGGAAGTTGCTTTCTGTTATGGAACGTCCTTCCAACAAACCATGTAACAAAATTAAAAATGCAGTTAAAAATAATTTTCAGTCAATTTTTACTGAAAATGATGAGTTTTAACAAATTAATGTTTAAACAAAATATCTACTTAACGTGTCAGCGTTTAAGTGAAGCTTGCCTGGTTTGTACCTGACTGTGTAGTCATAATCTTGGAGGGTGAGGCTCCACCTAAGCAATCTGGGGTTTTTTTCCAGACATTTGCTAGAGCCAGTGAAGTGGGTTGTGATCTGATTCAATGATAAATTTTGTCCCATAAATGTAGGGCCGTAATTTAGCTACAGACCAGATCAGACAAGCACACTCCTTTTCTGTTGTCCCATAATTCTGCTCACGGGCTGTTAATTTACGTGAAACTTAAAGGCAGGGGTGTTCATCTTCTCCAAATTCTTGTGACAACACGCAGCCCATGCCACGTTCGGAACAATCGCATTGGAGGATGAAGATTTGGGTGAAGTTGGGCGCTCTTAGGACAGGAAACGTCACTAAGGCAGTTTTCAAAGTTTCAAAGGCATTTTGCTTTGAATCATCCCATGAAACGGGATCGGGTGCATCCTTTTTCAAGGAGTCTGTCAGACATGCATAGATTCCTGAATAGTGGGGAATGTAACGTTGGTAATAACTAACCAAACCAAGGAAGGAACGGACGTCTTTCTTAGTTTGTGGACGTACGAATTTTTGTACAGCCAACACCTTCACTTCTGAAGATGTGCGAGTTCCATTGCCCACTTCGTGTCCAAGGAAAGTAGCTCTGCTGCAAGCGACCTGCGATTTGTTGGCGTTAACCGTCAACCCGGCCTTTTTGACAGCAGAGAGAAAATTAAAAATATTTTCAAGATGTTGTTGCCACGTTTCGGCACCAACTGCGGTGTCATCTTGAAAGGGAGTCACAACCTCCTCCATGCCACGAGTGACATTGTCCATTAGTTTTTGGAAACAAAATGGAGCGTTTTTCATCCCTATGTTCATCATGAGGGGAGCAAACTTCCCAGTGGGAGTTGTGATGGTGGCGGCCATTGAGGCCTGTGGCGTCAAGCGCACTTGCCAAAATCTATGGTTTAGGTCAAATGTGGAGATGTATTTCCACTTAGCTGCACGTTCAATACATTCCTCGATATTGGGAATTGGGTAATCTTTATTACTGTATTGTTGTTCAGCTCTCTGTAGTCTGCTATAGGACGTCCCAGCTAAAAAATTCTGTAGAAAAACTGCAGATGAAATCTGCAGAAAAACTTCAGAAATAATCTACAGTTATTAAATTTCTTTCTGCAGATTTAAAACTGCAGTTTTTCTGCGAATTTGAACCTGCAGTTTTTCTGCAGAAGAGGAACTAGAGCAAAAAAAAAAATATTACTTTCAAAACCTTAGTAGCATTTCAATTGCCACTTTAATATCAAGGAAATTAAGAGACATTACTTATTATTGTAAACATACCAATAACAAATCTATACATCATATCATTATACTCGTAGGTTACGTACAGTCGTGCTAGTTGTAATTCAACTTTATATACCTAGCCAATCTCTAAGCGTAATCTGTATGGCCCCAGGTTTTGTATTTTGAAGGATATCCAATAAAGTAATGCAACTGTTAACATGCCTTTAAACAATCAATTGGCATAATTAGTTCTGCACACTTACAGCACTTTTTTGTCCCACCCAAACACGTTCACAATTTAATAAGTGAAACAACATAAGATTTTTTTGCAATATCTGCAGAAACTCTACAGATTTTACCTTAAGCTTGCTGAGCGTGAATAAACTGCAGAAATTCTGCAGATTTCATCTTCAGCTTTTCAGCCAATCAACATACTTTGAAAAACAGTTCAAAGGCAGTTAGGGCTATGGAAATTATGTCTTTTCAAAATATGTTGACAGGTTTAAAACTTCTTTAGGAAGTACGACTAGATAAGTAGAAAAGTTATCCCTTTAAGAACGGCAGTCAGGGGATGAATTTGGTTATACTCAGGACTAGCAATTAAAAATAACCAAATAAAAAGGTGACTGGCTTATATAAATAAATTGTCTCACACCCTGGAAATGGAGGAAAGAAGTTTGCTTCATTTTTTCAGAGGCTTTTATATTCCCTTTTTAGTTTTAGTAGCAGTTGTGAAATAAAAGTGGTTGTGGTTTTTTTTATTAGAATTTTAACTTAAGACAGCTTTAAAAAATGAAGTAAGTTTGGGCATGGATTGTGCTGTCAACATTTCTACTTAAAATATTAATTTCTGACTTGCACCAAAAAAAATCGCGATCAACAATATATTAATTACCATAAAACGTGATAATAATGATTTCCTACCTCTAAAGGGCAGTCATATATCAATTGTTGTGACCGTTAAACATCTTGAAGCACCGCTCACGTTTCCGTAATTTGTATACGGTTTGGCCGCCCGGCTGATATCAAGGCTCTGGGACAAACGTGGCCAAAACTTAACGGAGAATTTCTTTCATAGTAGGTAACTCGTATAACATTCCGTTTGCTGCCAACCACAAGGTATTGTAATCCTAAAACATTGCTTCAGCAACAGTTAAAATACGTTTAGATACGAAGCTTTTTTAATTTGGGGGGAAAAGTTGTACTACTACTCCGTATTTAGCGCTGTGCTATTAAGCCTATTTTTCCAGCGATCAAAATCGTAATAACTACCTAAAATTGAAACGCACTGAAAATTTCTTCGTTTTGGCCCCTTAATATGGTCAGCATGACAGTGGGACGTTCGAATTTCGTCATCTATATCCATAAAAATCCAATCCTACGAATTCATAATAACTTAATCCTTGTTTGGAAAACTCCACATTTACAAGTTTTCCAACTTTCCATCACAGACGCATTTTTGGGTGCTCCTGTTCTGGAGGGAATGGGCGCTTTTCAGGCACATCCGTCCTTAAAGTGTTAATAAACGTGATAACTTACATAATCTAACATATTTTATATTATGGAGTGTTGTTGCATACATTTTCGTAAAATCTATTCTGCCAAGTTCTGAGAATAAATGATAACTGTAGAAATTCTGCAGATTTTATCTTCGGCTTGCAGTTTACAACATTGGCAGAAATTCTGTAGATTTTATTTTCACCTAGTTGAGAGTGAACAACAGACTGCAGAAATTCTCCAGATTTTATATTCGGGTTGCTGAGAGTGAACAACATCTTACCTTCAGCTTTTACCTTCAGATTTTACCTTCAGCTTTCTGAGAATGAACAATAACTGCAGAAATTCTACAGATTTATATTCACTTGCTGAGAGTGAACAGCAAACTGCAGAAACTCTGCAGATTTTATCTTTGCTTGCTGAGGGTGAACTGCAGATAATCTGGAGATTTTATCTTCACTTTGCTGACACTGAACAAGAGACTACAGAAATTCTATAGAATTCTGCAGTTTTTATGCAGTTTTTCTGCAGAATATTTTTAGCTGGGGTGGGCTTGCGTCTTCTTTCTGGACGATGATCATGGGTGAACCATGAGGGGAATCAGTTTCAACAATTAAACCTAGACTGAGCATCCTCTCAATCTCAGTGACAATCAAGTCACGTTCGAATTTCGCATGCCAATAATATTTACAGGGCTTAACGTGCGAATCAATTAATTCCACATCGTGGGTGACAATGTTGGTACGACACGGCAGAGTAGAAAAGACTGTTACGAAGCAGTAACCTCAGGATCTTTTAGTAAGGGTGATTTATGGTAATCCTGGGGCCAAAACATTCTTGCCCACCGGGGGTAGCAACACTCAACATAATTTAATTTAATTTCAATACCCAACTGAGAACACCAAGAATTTCCTAGTAAGATTGGACAAGGAAAATCCTCCAAGACTGTCATTTTAACAAGTGAAATACAAGAACCAACTTGAATTTTAAGCTGCACTGCACCTAAAGGTAAAATTTTTCTACCATTTAATGCGTAAATGTTTGGTCCCCTCCAAGGACCAATTCCAACCCTTATTGTTTTACAATAGCAAGACTAGCAAGACACAACCCTGCACCTGTATCTATAACAATAGAAGTGTTATTACCATTTACTTGACCTTCTACCTCTAGAGGTGTATAAGAGTTATCACCATTCACAATAATTGGCTCGGGAGGGTTTTTAGGTTTCAAGACAGCCTTACCTCCTTGAGCTGTCAATTTTCGTTTAAACGCCGTTGTTCTCTTTCTGCTTCCCTTTCTCGCTTCAATTGCCAGCAGAATCGTTTTATATGTCCCATTCTTTTACAATGGAAACAAGTGCGCTGTTCCCTTCTCGGTCTACCAGCTTGAGAATTAGGCCTATCATCACTAGAATTTGATTCTTTTTGACTATCCCTCAATGCAGCTCGGATTTCAGCTCGTATCATATCTCTAATACTTTCATGTGCAGGAGAAGCCTCACTACTTGCAGTTTCTATTCTTTTTGGAGTAACCGCAAATGCTGAACTCAATTCCTCACTCCTTACAGCTTTATTTTGTTGTTCTATTAAGTGTAACTTAGCCAACATATCATCACATGTCTTAGGGTCAAAAGTAATAACAGGCAAAAAGGTAGCACTTAAACCTTTAGTTATTTTCAGGATTTTATCCGCCTCCTCCATTTCAGGGTTTAACTTAGCACAAAGTTCTAAAACATCATAATAATAATCCTGAACACTTTCAGTAGGTAACTGATAACGTTTGTTTAACTTAGCTTCAATTAAAGCTCTATAATTATTAGGCTTAAAGGCTTCAACAAGTTTTTGTTTATACAAAGGCTACTGCTGAACTACTTCCCCTTCCTTAACCTCTATTGTATTAACAAAGGCTATCGGGTCTCCCACTGCAGTTTTGAACCATTTTGCAGCAGTCACCTCCAAATAGAGTGACAAAAACTGAACTGTTTGTTCATCTGTCCAAGAATTACAAGTGGCTACAGTTTCAAATTTATCCAACCAATCCTCAACATCTTCACTAGCTGTCCCTTTAAACAATGGGATTTTAAAGATAGTCTTTAAATCGACCTTGGTTGCCATGATTACACAAAAAAAAGTTTTTTTTTTAAGGTAACACTAAACCAGTAAGTAACACTCTGATTACAGCGATCAGTGCTCCATCTACAACCATACACACTAAAAATTTATAACTAACGATGCCCCTTTAAGGCAAAACACATCAATACTAAATGTGTACAAATTAGCACTACTTTATATTCAAGGCAGTTAAGTTGTTAAAATTTTTTTTTTTTCATGAGGTTTTAACAATTTCGAGTTATTTTACCAAATGGGCCAACAACATACCAAAACTATGACAAAACAGCATCTCCACCAAAATATGTTACGAAGCAGTAACCTCGGGATCTTTTAGTAAGGGTGATTTATGGTAATCCTGGGACCAAAACATTCTTGCCCACCGGGGGGTAGCAACACTTAATAATAAGTATTCAGTAAAAACAAAACATTAATTTTTTATTTACACTTTAACCACAACCACCCAAACTGCAACAGCCAAATGGTGTTTCTCATATGATGATATGACTGGTATACCTACAGATAACTTTGAGCATAATTTCTAAACAGTAATTCAGTTTGTTATTCACACTAACTCACAGCGGCAGCCTGCCAACGTAACGCTAGCCTACGATTTTTTACAATTTCAAAAATCTATTTTACTTTTTGTAACCTTTTTTTCCTCTCCCAAATGTCAAATAGTGGTTTCCAAATAAACAATTAATAAATCCCACACACTATAAAACATAATACACATATCAACAAAACCAAAAAGAAGGAATTTCTTAACCAAAAAAAAACCCAAACCTGTACTCAACGAGAAGCCATGGCCAGCCTATTTCACGGACGCCCACCCCAAAAACTCTTATTTGACACCAAAGTAAATATTATGTCCTAGAGTATAAATTCAAACAATTACTTACAATAATGCTACGAATTCCATTGCCAAAATATTTCTCGTACGCCAAATAAGTCGACCAAAGCCTGTAGCGGCCGAAGCTACGACGATAGAGGTGCTTGTAGCCACGCCGACATCAAGATGGTTTTGACCTTTAAATTACAAGTTGCGGTGGCGGTTTTTACTTTTCAGGAAACAGCACACATGTACTACTGGCCCAGTATGGGTAACAGAGAGTCATTGGTCCTAAATGTAGGCTAACTAGTCAACTTTAAAGGGGGGTATTCGCTGCCACCAGGTGGGTGGTTAATTGCAGTCCTGACTTTAAGTAATAAGTGGTTTTCGTAATTAATTAAGTCTAGCAATTAATCGTACTAGTAAACAACTGACGTTTCGCAAACTCTTGGTTTATTAAATGGCAAATATTATAATGAGCAAATATAAAAAGCAAGTATTTACATTTCAACTAGTATCAACAAGAAGGCTTTTAAATTAAAGCAACACGAGATTTACATTAAATCTGACAAGAATTTACATTAAATTCAGTTTCAACCTTTACATGCTATGTGCAAAGAATAACAATTTCGACAAGAAAAAGTTCTGCCAGGAACTCGCAAGAACCTGTTATTAAGTGTAAACCGCTGGAATTACACGAAATACTACCAGACTATGTTTTCTAAGTGCGACTTAGAATCAAATCTGCCATTTAGAATTTGTCACTTTAAGTTAACAAAAACTCTGCTAATCAACGAAAACACTTACATGAGTTTGGTCAATTAGCCGTCGAAGTCTCTGCTTCTGCAAACCTAATTGGTTTAAGTGATCTATTTAGTGTTTGAGTAAGTTCATACTAAAAACACGGAAAAAAAAGCTGGTTTTTAGAAAGGGACCGTGAACCCTGACGTTATGGGGTGGGGGTCATTAATGCCGATCATGGTACCACCTCCATAAATTCTCAAAGCTTAAGGTTGGTCATTAAGTTTAGAACTATAAATTTTGAATGGGGTTTCCAAAAGTTAAATTTTCTAATTTAATACTAGTTTACATACGAACCACTACCTTTGCCCGGCATGGCAACATTCGGACGGGACACCTCCTATACCGACTGGCGTAGCTACCTCTGGCTTTGAGATCTGCTGAGCGTGTGCTCCCCCGAGCAGCGCTCGGGGCTGTGTGCTAACGATTGTCTCCTGGGGCTGGGGTTATATACTCATTACCGGAAGTTCGCGCGGACGACCAGGAGAGCTACGAGGTCTGGTTGGCTGAGGGCCTTGAGAACAATAGAAAAGTCGGCATCGCAAAGGATTTTTCGCTTGGCGCCGTTTGAAGGAACAATTATTGACTGCGTGGTAGAGAGAGGCCGGTAGAGTTAAACTCATTGTTTGGAACGTGAATAAGGCCTTTAATTACTACGGATTGTTTTCTTATTTAACCACGATGTTATGCATCGCGACTATTGAAGGAATGATCTTAATAAATGCGGTTATTAACATTGGGATGCCAGGTTTACTTTGGGAAATTGATAGCCAGGCCGGTTTTGCTAGGAACAACTAAGTACAAACAGAAAAGACGTGTCCGGGAAAATTCGTAAATAAAATGTTGCCTAAGCTCCGGTAGTGGTGATGGCAAAAGATTACGTTAAATATTTTATAAAAGCAAAGTTTAAAAGTACCAGCAAGATGCTAAAACGCATTTAAATAGTTTCAATCATTATTTGCAGCCGCAGATAATTGGTTTTGGCAGTTGGAAATTTCTCAAAAGTATTCAAGATCGTCACCGTAAATAAACTTAAGAAATATCAAACAAAGTATGTATGTACATCAAAATGAGGTTAAGTACCTTCTATCAAACACTAAGCTAATGTCTTTGGCTTTATGCCTAAGTGCAAAATAAAAAGCAAATACAATTTTTACAAGTTGCGAAAAATGGCGTTTCATGCGTTATGGTGATTTTACGGCATCGGTTTCGTGCGTTTTTCAAATGGATGCTGTGAAAGTTCTAGAAGGAATTTTCGTGTTCTGTTTGCGGGGGAAAACAGATAAAATTCGTGGCTATTAAGAGCTGTTTAGATGAGACGGATTGGTCCATTTTCTTGTAAGATACAGGCGTTTGAAAT
Organism: Lithobius niger; assembly: GCA_023313725.1. NCBI lineage: Eukaryota > Metazoa > Arthropoda > Chilopoda > Lithobiomorpha > Lithobiidae > Lithobius > Lithobius niger. The sequence continues at coordinate 6,709 of JAHWFP010258288.1, read as the reverse complement.
TTGAGGTTTTTCACGGCCGAGGCGCCGAGAAAAAAAAATTATTCGTTGCCGTAAACGAAGTTTCCCTCAGGTTTTTGATGGTTTGAGTTGAGGTATCCTCTCAAATCTAGTGAAGAACGGGCCTTCTTTACAAGCCTCTCATTGAGGGCATAAACCAAAGATACAAAAACGCAGCACGACTCAACACATGTCAACACCTGAAAAAACGGAGGAAGTGCAAAATGCACATGCGCACTTTTCATTTTATAGCAGCACCGACAACCATGGTCTTGTGAACAACCACCCATAGAAGTATGTAAGAAAAGCGATACCGTGATGTCACAAACGCTTCCAGGCACCGAGAAACACACGAACAAATGCCAGGTTAAATGGAATGCCTTTTACGCAGAAGCCAGTTCATTCAAAAACGTTTGCGAAGCAAGGTTAACAGGAAAGGTGTAAGAGTGCTAGCTCACTGTAGAAACCATTAAAAACCGAAGCAACACAACAGTTCTTTTTTAGCTGACTGAGTCCATTCATGGCCTACTACGAACGTGATCAAGGTTCGCAACGACCAAGAATGCTGCTCCATAGAAAGACTCCATCTACACGGTCAAAGACTTTAAGTAAGTCGGATTTCTGTGATTCTGTCAAATCACCTGTCTTTTTAAAAAGACTCGTGGCCTCTTTGGAATTAAGATGGCCATCACCAGGCTGGCCTGTCCAGACATGGTCGTGGTGAGTAAACTCACGTTCGTCATGAAATGAGTGGTTACTAGACCCTTCCCTAGACAGATAGGGCTTTAACAAGTTAACGTGATAAATAGTCTCCTTTTGAGAACCAAAGGACTTCTTAACAAGATAATTTGTATTTGATAAGCATTTTATCAGATCACAGGGTCCATCCCAATAAATTTCTAACTTATTGGTTCTAGCTGGTTTTAGGACTAAAACTTTGTCACCAACTTTGAACTTGCATTCAACTGCTCTCACAATGTTTTCTTGTGCGAGTTCCCGTGAGTATTTGAATCGTTGTAAAAGATATAAGATGTACTCAAGGACTGATGGGTGAACGTCAGGTTCAATCCATTGGCTTTTTTACAAGCTCGAGAGGGCCTTTCAAGTTTCGGCCGTACACCATTTCTGCTGGGGTGAAACCAGTGCTCTCAAGAGGAGCGGTGCGAAGTGCAAACATTGCACTGGGGAGACATCTTTCCCAGTCCTGGGGATGCTCGTGACAAACGGCTCGCAGCACTGCTTTGAGCGTTCTATGAAATCATTCCACGCTGTTAGATTAGGGGTGGGAAACACTTGAATTTACACATTTGATTCCACATTTTTCAAGGAATAATGTTGTAAGTTTAGAGACAAAAACTGAGCCCAAGTCAGAGTGGAGCTCATTGGGGTACCCTAATCGTGAAAATACAAGAAGGAGGGCATCAACTACACTTTGACTGTTTGCTTCTTTGAGGGGCACAGCCTCAGGAAATTTTGTTGCCGGATCAAGAAGGGATAAAATATAATTAAAGCCTGCTCGACTAGTAGGTCTAATGGGGCCAACAATGTCAATAATGAAACGATTGAATGGTTCACCATCCATGGGCACGAGTACCATGGGGGCAACAAACTTCTGTCTAGATTTTCCATTTTTCTGGCAGGTAAGACATGTTAGTACGAACTGCTCAATGTCACTAAAACATTTGGACCAGTAGAAATTAGTTAGTACTCTTTCCTTCGTTTTGGAACGACCAAGATGGCCAGCCCATGCATTTGCATGTGTAGTACTCAATACTAAATCTCTACACTCCTTAGGAAAGCAAGTTGCCTCTTAATTAGCGGCCTTCCTTCGGGACGAAAAGGCTTACGGAAAAGCAAATCGTTTTCAACGAAAAATAATTTGTTCTCGTCTTGCTGACTTTTGGGAATTTCAGCATATTGCCAGCACAATTTTAGTGTGGGGCATTGTGTTGGAGTTTACAAAACTCGGTTTTGTCAATGTTGAGCAAGTTTGAAAATTGCTCCGTTTGTGGGCCTAAAGTCACCAAATCCAAATTGTCCGGTTTGGGGCTAACAAAACCTTCCATCCCTTCTCGTGGAGGGACTACACAGAGTTCAGCCTCGCTGCTTGACTCCTCGCTATCGCTGGTGATCTCACAGTAATTAGGGCGTAAGATGGGTAGCTGCTCATTCACGCGTGTCTGTGAACGAGTGATGGCATTAACGTACGTAGGGAGGGGGACAAAACCTTTTTCCTCCAACACATTCTGGGATGACACTCCTAATAACATTTTAAAGTGGGGCCCAATGTGGTCCGAGACGAGGGCTTCGGATTGAATAACTCCATAAGGAGTCTGTACGTTAATTAGGGCGATCGCGTGTTCGGTCGTCTGCTCCGTTAAAGCATTATGGCAATGCGTGTACTCACCCGTAAATAGTTCGGGTTGTACGAGATCATGTGAAACTACATCATGGGTAGACCCAGTATCTCTTAGGACTAAACACTTAGTTCCGTTAATGGCCCATTCGTGAATGTGTTTAGAAAGCACTAATGAGTGAACGAAACTGAGTTTGTAACGACTCTTTGGTCTGGACAAATCGGGCAAGTACTTTAAGTACTTCGTAGTCAAGCATTTCCGTGTTGGAAAGCTGGTCTCAAACTTTGACTAACACTTATCCCATTAATGGTAACAACGCGGTCGTCCATTGGTCCCTGGGAATTTTTTGGCTAATCTTAATTCTCTCAAAAATCTTTAAGAAACTATTAATTTCTGTTTTGGGCGTCTACTTGTTCATTAGGCGAACAACATCAGCAACTTTACCCTGTTTTACTACTGGATTTGGTTGAGCTGGGGGAGCGCTGTTAGCTCCGTTTGGAGCAGTGTTAACATTTACGTTTGTAGCTTGTTTTCAAGCTGTTTTGTCTAGTCTATCCAAATCGTGGGCGCTTAACTGGGCTGCCAACGTGGCTTCTTTGTCTTTTTCTTTTTCCCTAATGAAGGCGTCTCGGTCTCGAATTTGAGCCTCTTGGTCCTTAAAGGCTAATTCATGGGCACGGCGTTTGTCACCTTCAGCCACTTCAAGAGTTCTCAATTTAAGCTCTTCCGCTTTGAGAAAAAGCTTATTTTCTTTTACGGCTAGTTCTTTTTTTGCCAAAATCGTAGCCTCTCTCTTTTCTATAGCCTTAGCTAGTGCGTCAGAGAGTTCACTCAAATCGAGTTTGTTATTTTCGAGGGCTGCTCGTAAGATTTGTACTGATTCACTTCTAGATTCACTTACAGTAAATCCTAAGTTTAAACAAGCCTTTTTGAGGTCTTTGTTGGGCAAGTCTTGAATGATTTCGTCTAGTTCATCCATTTCGGACATTTTTATTTTTAACGTTAAACGGGTTCAAAATAAAGCTTTTATATTGAAACCAAAATTAAATGCAGCCGCATATTAATTTGAACGTTAATTTTGGACAGAGCGAATTATTTAAAAAACTTCTCTACCAAATCCAGCAAGTTAATACACAAAAATACACTTTCAAGGACCCCTAGCACTCTGGTATGTGAATAGCTAAAATACATAAATGTTCTTAACTACAATACTCGGCTTGGTGCCTCTAAGCATATCCTATGCACACTTACCCTTTTACACACAATTGCTGTGTTGTCAGTCTGTCCTTCCTGTTCCACCGTAGTACGAGAAGTCGGGCACTGAATTCTGAAGTAGATCGTCTCTGGCGGTCTAATCCACTGGGACCTTGGTTGGCACACACAAAATCCACTGCTTGGCTGTACGAAGCGCTTGGTTCCTCAACGGACAGCTTCTCCTACAGCATCGGGTTTGGTGGAGACGTCTCACGGCAGGAGGGCCTCTCTGGAAGCGGCAATTGTTGCTTCCTGGCGCCAGCAGTTGTTGTGGCTGCTAGGCGGTGTTTGCCCTGCTTTTTCTGCTTCGTGACTTTTTATAACTTTGTCACTGGCATCTGCTTCGTGGCCTTTGTGACGGGACCACAGACATCTAGTTGGAATGGTCTTGCATCCTTCTAGAAACTTGGCATGGTAGTATGGCAGGGGGGGGGGACGCTTGATCCCACCAATGCCACCAAGTTGTAGCGGCGAACGCTACGACGGCTGAGGTGATTGTGGCGCCCCCGACATCATTGGTTGACGAGTACTTCTTAGCTCCAAGTTAGCGTGGTTATTTCGACTTTTTACGTTAATAAGCACAGCATTGGCTACAGCCTGGTGTAGGGGATGGAGGGTCGGGTCCTAACTAAGGAAAAGCAATTTGACAGAATTTACATTTTGAAATTCAGTTTACACACAAGAACAACGAAGTTGATTCTTAAACACCTAATTTAGATTAGAAAAAACATTTTTATCTTGGGTTCCAATCCTGGAATACCCAGCAAGCTAAACCGCGTCCGCTAAGTTACAACTATATTTGACAACTGTAGTTTTCAAGTCGTCACACAGTTATTTTTCCCTGAATCCGCGAGGATCAAACCGTCCCTTTGTTTACATTATAAAATGAACAAAGAATGAAACTGGGTTTTTAGGAAGAGATGCCTACTCTAACATTATGGTGGTAAAGACCAGCAATGCCGATAAGGCTTACCAACCATAAAGACTCCAAGCTAGAGGTTAATTTAAGTTATACTATAAATTTAGAATTGGGGGGTCCTAAAGATAAACATCTTAAGTTAAACTAGTTACTTACAACCACTACCATTTTGCCCGGCATGCAGGGCCGTAGGAAGCAAATTAAAAGTGGTACGGCCTAACCAAATCAGCTAGAGGTCTGGGGGAGCACTGTGAAGTTCCACAGCAGGGTCCCAGGCAGAACCACGAAAGTTGAAGCAATTTCTGGTACTGTAGTGTCTTATCTGGTTCTGGAGGCTATGTTTTAAACAAATGTTTGAGGTTTACTTTTTTAGTTAAAATGTGGAGTACAACAGGAGCGGATCTAGGATTTTATTCAGGGGGGGGGGGGAGGTGCTGGGGCAGAGAATTTTTGAGGAGTTTTTGTTTTTTGTAGTTCGCTCCACCGACTGGGGTGCATTTCCTGACTGACAGTGACTTTTTAGTTGGTGCCCCTGCCCCTCCTCGAATTTCGGCCATGAAGCTGATTTGTACTATTAAATATAAGATTTTGATCGAAAGAGGGCAAATTTTTGTGTTTATATAAACTGTTAGTCTATCCAAATTACGTGAGGTCGGTGAGAAGTCCTGTGTGTGAGTCCAAGTCTGGTTAGTTGGCTTTTATTTCTTTCTCAGAATAGTGTATCTTGTATCCTAGCACAACCAGTCTTTAATGAAACCCGTTTGCCTCGTTTACCCTTTACCTTGTGATTTATTTTTTATTTACATCAGTTCATTTAGGACTGTACCGTTATGTACATCGCATTCAATAAGTAATTAGTCTCCCCCCCCCCTTCCCCCGTTTATGTAGACGATGTTTCTTATTCCGTTATTAGTAACTTACAAAACTTACTTTTGAGAAAGTTATAATCGGTTGGTTGCTCTTTTGGGCTTTCTCCAAAGTTTGGTGTTGACCACTTGCTAAAGCCTACTTTAGCATTTCTTTTTCTTCTCCCCCCCCCCACCCCCTTCTCTTGTTCAAGCTTATTGTCCTTCGTAGGGGTGCGGGGGAAGTTGCACTCTGTTTACGCAATACGCATGGACTCGTTACTATCACACTATGGTTTACGCTAGGGAAAGATACTGCTCATCAAATCTCGGCAAGAGAGCCACACGCGTGTTACAGTACCCTTCAGAAGTTTGACGACAGCAGACGCGTTGTGTGTGTTTGGATATATGGTATTTTAAAACTTGTGTGCCAAAAAGTGGTACGTCAAATGCCGTACCAGCCGTACCACTTCCTACGGCCATGCCGGCATGGCAACCACGGACGTGACATCTCCTTTCCCGACCGGCGTGACCCTTCTAGCTTGAGAGATCTGTGAGCTGTGCTGAGGAGGGAGGGGTGTGGGGGCTTTTTATGCTGGAGACCGGAAGTTCGCGCGGACGGGCAGGAGAGCTACGTGGGTCTGATTGGCTGAGGGCCAGGAGAACAATGGAAAGTGGGAGAAGAAGTCGGTTGAACAAAGGGACTTGGTGTAGAGCCGTTTGAAGGAGTAGGGACATGTAAAGATAGGCCAGTTTGAGTTTTACTCAAGCGAACTTTGGAAAAATGCCTTTACTTTAAAATATTGATTATTAAATAAGTATTTACATGATTACATCGTGAATAGGCTCTTGTTAAAGCTTAGTACTTTGACTAGGGTAATGCATAAAGCATTACTATTAGATTAAATAAGCTTTAACTGAAAACTGCAGTGTTATACACCACAACTAGATTGGCGGGGGGGGGGGGGTCGGAGTTTTAAGCACAGTTTGACTTCGGATTGCTTTGGGAACAGATCTTTATAAAGTTTCTTTTGGTTTTAATAGCAGGATAAGCTAGAAGTAACATTCGGATGGGCACAGTCAGGTTTTTGTAGAGATTTAAGAAAAAAATATATACTATACAAAAATTCGTGTCCGGTGATTACCGATGTAGAATTAGTTCGGACTAATGGTAGCGTTCTGGGGGCAAAAGATTATTAATAAGGTATAAAAAGGATAAATAAAATAGCTTAGTGAATGCTGTAACGCATTTAAGTTAATTTGGATCTATAACTTTTACGTTAAGACAGGTAACGATCGTGGTGGAAATTTTTCATAGAAGTTGCAGCTGTTCAACA
>JAHWFP010258287.1:31538-43710 GCA_023313725.1 Lithobius niger | reverse complement strand
AAAATAGCGGTAAATTAAAAATGGAACAACACTATTCGCGGAAGAGCCGCGATTTTCATAACTAAAACGAGATCACGTGACTCACATCAGCCTATTAGATGACGGAGAATCTGGAACGTGGATGCTGTGTTTAGAATATGGGCAACGCTAACGAAATGATGAACAGGTACTTTTAAGCACACAAACACAGAAAAACAAAAGACGACATGATGCTCAACGAAAAACTTGTCTGTGCCATTTAAAGTCATAAACTCATGAAAAGCAATCATAAAAGCAAGAACAATTGAATACAAAAGCAAGTAAAGTTTTAGTTAAAAAAAAGTAATAAAAAACTTTAGACAGTTTAATCAATACTAGAGTAAATTTGGGGCATGTTTTGAAAAAAAAAATGATTTATGAATGAGAAAGCATCTCTTTTGGAGAGTTAACATTCGTACATGTCCTGAACATTTTCTGGTGGGGACACCAAAAAAATTCTCTTTCCGTTTAAAAATGGCGGCCAAACAAAGATGGCGGCTGATTACAATTTTGAACAATATGTCAAAATATGTTCTCTTCTATCAATTTTGATTTTCAATATGTCAAATTAAAGGTAATTTAACGTAGAACGTTTTATTTCCTATGAACTATAACATACTTTCCAATGTTGTTATGTACAAACTCGAAAATGTAGTAATTAACGGTGTTTGTGGCACACCTTCTCGATCATCAAGCTTAATCCTATTCAGTAATATATTATTAACCTTATGAAACGTGATTGCTATTTTTTGTCTTTATTTTGACGTTTTAAACTAGGAAACAGGCTTTGGGCCTATTACAGGCGAAGCGGATTGATACCAAGCCTCTAGGAGGTTGCATGGTTGGTTCGATTTCTACTACCAAGAATGACTTGTGTACCAAATTTCCTTCTTTTCTTCGATCAGCAAAATTTGTTGTTGTAGCATCAGGGAGTAGGCATGAGAGGGGGGGGTGGAGCACTGGGGGCCTTTGGGTGGGTATTTCTTGGGAATTCCTTGGCTGGTTCGTGGCTGGTTTCACCGCATTTGTACTGCTAAGAATGACTTGTGTACCACATTTCATGCTTTTAGCTCAATCTGTAAGAATTTGTTGGTCAAGCATCAGGGAGGGACACAAGGGGGCACTGGGAGCCCTTGGGGGTATTTCGTGGGGGGGGGGGTCCATGGCTGGTTCGATTTTTACTACTAAGAATGACTCCTGTACCAGATTTCATGCTTTTAGCTCGATTTGTAAAAATTTGTTGATCAAGCCACAGGGGGGCACGGGGGGTGCTGGGGCCCCTTCGGGGTATTTCATGGGATACTCCACAACTAGAATGCAACCAGTATGCACGTCTTAAAATAAACACGGTTTTACAGTGTAAACTCATTTTTTACTGTCTTCTGCCTCGAATCTGCATGCACATTGCTGCACAGTGCTGCAAAAGTAAGGCTTAAAACACTTATGGTTGGTGCTGGTTAGAAGTTATGCCGGTCAACTAAAGGTCAACTAGGGATATTATCCTATAGATGCGCACATAGCTGTAGATAACTGGCCAAGCGAGTGAAGCGATCGAGGAGAAATACTCGACTGAGTTTGGATTTTGTGTGTTGCTTTGTGTGTTTGTCTGTCTGTGGTTGTCTCTTTGAAACATGATTCGAAGTTCCGTTGAAATTTCCGGAAAAAGGAGCTTTTGGCGCATGAAATTCAAGAGTTCGAAGATGAAATTCCTACCGAAAATATTTTCGGAGACATTCTGGCGTTCCTTTGGATGACTAAGCTGATTTTTAGTAGCCGTAGTAAGGGCCAAGGCCTATCTGTAAGGCTAGTGACCCCGAGCACTACATAAACAACGCAAATCCATTTGCCATAATATAATACAGAAAAGTTCTTTTAGTGTGAAGAATGGAAAAATAGAAATGGGAAAAAAAAACATACCATTGCTACCAATTTCACACGTTTTGAAACAACGCGGTAACACCTCTTATAATTCTACAGCAAATCTCGTGCATTGTGGCAGAGCAATCCAGATTAGTGTTGGATTTGTTCGCTTGCTTGAGTGTTCGCTTGGTTTAATATGCTGCACTGTTTTGATATTTTTTTTTTTTATTTTGATCATTTCATTATGTTGGTTATATGCCTAACCATTCTTAGTTTTCTCTTTGTTCATAGTTATACACTAAACTAGAGGAGGCTGGCATTAGACACACCGTTTGAAACACTTGTACGGTCTGGCCGCTCTTGTGTATGTCCATATTTCATCGAATTAAGTTTTTTTTAAATCAAATTTATGAGCACACTTGCTGACAAACGCTAATTTTCGTTCGCTTAGCTCACTCAATCAGCACCGTTTTAAAAAAGTTGCACACTTGAACATCATTGCGTGAAACAATTTTACGCTGGCTAATAATATTACTTCCCCTGACCTGACACATTTCGCCACACCTTGGACCCAACAAAACTAGTAAGTCACACCAAGTTTCTATAAAGTTGTGATATCCACTCAAAACTAACAACAGTAATACGAAACACTACGTTTCTAGATACCTGTGATATCCACCCCAAACCAATAAACACTTCCCCTGACCTAGCACATTTCGCCGTACCTTGCAACCAACAACAGTAGTAAGAAACACTACTTTTCTAGAAAGTGGTGATATCTACTAAAAACCAACAAGAGTAATAAGAAACACCACGTTTCTAGAAAGTTGTGATATCCACTCAAAACTAACAACAGTAATAAGAAACACTACGTTTCTAGATACATGTGATATCCACCCCAAACCAATAAACACTTCCCCTGACCTAGCACATTTCGCCGTACCTTGCAACCAACAACAGTAGTAAGAAACACTACTTTTCTAGAAAGTGGTGATATCTACTAAAACCAACAAGAGTAATAAGAAACACCACGTTTCTAGAAAGTTGTGATATCCACCCCAGATCAATCAGCGCTTCCCCTGATCTGGCACATTTCGCCTCACACTAGAACCAACAACAGCAGTAAAAAACACCACGTCTCTAGAAAGTTGTGATATCCACCCAAAACCAATCAGCGCTTTCCCTGACCTGGCACATTTCGCCGCACACTAACTACAACACGCTGATTTTCGCTCGTTTTGCTCACTCATTCAACGCACCCCATGATCCGGACTCCTTGTAGTCTAAACAAACTGGATGATAATTTGTTCCCGGGTTGTAATTTCTGTACACTGGATAACAAACACTGATTTCTTTTGCTTTACTCACGTTTCTAAATAAACAAATACGTATTTGTGCAACGGAGTCCAAACCTTTAGCCGCTGCACCACGACGTGCACCGTCCAATTGTTGCAAATAGTTTTTTTTAATTTTATTTACCACGGTATAAACAAGCACGCATGCAGTGATTGTTGCTGCCCACTTCGAAACAATTCAGCTTATTGGCTCTAAAAGCCCGCATCCACAAAATAATTAAGCCATTCGGTCGTTTCGAGAACAAAAGAGATTGTGAGCTTGGTGGGGGGGGGGGGGATGCATCCGTTTCCATTAAGCGTATGATTACGCATTAACTGAACTTATAAAGTAAGTTTTTTTTCGGTGGGAAAGGAGGAAAGAAGGAGGGGAAAGGGCATGTACACGATGGGAGGAAAAGGGTAATACGCCAATAAGAAATTGCCTGTTGCTTTCAACATTTAGGCCACACCTACCGAAAGCTGTGAAACAACCACGGGCGAAACAAACCCCCCCCCCCCCCCCCGGGCGACAAGAACAACCCCTACAATGAAATCGAGCGAGCGTGTCAATTCTTTGCCCAGAAGTTGAAACTGGTACATTGTTGCCTTGAACAGAAGTTTAAATTGGCACATTGTTGCCTCGATAACAATTTGCTCCGCGGCCTGCGGTCTTGCAGTGCTGGAAACACCGGTTCTCGTCAGATCCCCGAAGTTAAGCAGCATTGGGCTGGATTGATACTTGGGTGGGTGACTGCCTGGGAATTTGGCTGTTGCAGACATAGGGCCTTAGGGCTTCGGGCAGATGACCAGGAGTGGTTAACGCTCGTTAAACCCTTTAATTTGCTCCGTGCGGTCATCTCAGCGGGAAGTGTTAAATGACATCATGATGCACGAAGGACAGTCACGCAGCGGCAAGTGTTAAATGACGTCATACACAAAGGACAATTATTTTTCACACGGTACTACGGATTCCTCAAGCCAAAGTGATAAACTGAGAGTGGGGGGCGGGGGAGGGTGTTGAATGAGGAATGCCCGTGTGTGGGGTAGTGCATCTGCGAGGCTAGCCTTGATCTTTAGAAAATAAAGAGATTGGCGGTGGGGGAAGGGAGGGAAACAGTGCGTCTGTTGCCATTAAGCATAATTATGATGGAGACCAAAGCAGTATTTGGGAGAGGATGGGACGATAGGGGGAAAGGGAAGGTAAAGATGGGAGGAAACGGGACACTTAACAGGAAGAAAAATTCCCCGTCGCAGTCAACGTTCAGGCAACACCAACCCAAAACTGGGAAACATCCACGGGCAAAACTTAGACCACAGGCGAAACAAAACCCGCGCGAAGCCGAGTACGAATGCTAGTCTACATTATAAGGCAAAATCTTGTAGCAAAAACACGACAACCGCCAAAGCAAAACGACGACAACGGCCACCCCTACAATGAAAAGGGGCGAGCGTGTCAATTTTTTGGCCAGATCATGAAACTGGTACGTTGATGCCTTGAAAACTTGAAATTGGCACATTGTTGCCTCTACTAACAATTTGCTCTGCGCGATCGTCTCAGCGGCAAGTCGTACATACATGACATCATGTACGAAGGACAGTTATTTTACACACGGTACGGATCGCTCAAACTAAAGCGATAAACTGGGAGTGGGGAGGGGTTGGGGAGCTGAACGAGGAATCTTCGTGCGTGGGGCAATTCGTTTAGTAGCCCTGCTCCTTAAAAAATAAAGAGAATGGAAGGCATGGGATTGGGGGGGGGGGTGAGCAATGCGTCTGTTACCTTTAAGCATTAATTGATTACGAATTAACTGAACCTACGAGGTAAGTTTTTTTTTTGGTAGGGCGGGAGGAAAGGAGGGGGGTGGGAGATGGGAGGTAGAGGATGGGAGCAAAAGGAGAGTACAACAAGAAGCAAAATTGCCTGTCGCATTCAACGTTTAGGCCACACCTACCGAAAACCGGGAAACAACCACGGGTGAAACAAAAGCCCGTGCGAAGCCGGGCTCAACTGCTGGTCTACATACACAATTCCAGGCAGCAGGCAACACAGCCAGCAGCAGGCTGACACCAACAGCAACAATTAAAAGTAACTTTTTCTCATTCTTTGTGCACGTGTTATGTCTTTATATCTGCGATAAAACACGATCCTTCTTCTCTTGGCTCAATTCCGACGTAACATTACCGAATATGAAATTCTACCTTGCGCAGTTCACATTCTCCCCCCCCCCCCCGGCTCTCCCGCGTAAGCAAATTAATTCATTAGCCCTGTTCTAAAAAAAATGTGTCAAAGCGATACTGCAACAAAAATAACAAGAAACAAAACTTAGAAGACATTAAAAGACTGGCCTGCAATTTTCTCGGCTCAATCTTGTTGCCAAATCTGTGATACCACCACAACTCGAACACCTTCACGAGCCGTTTTACAAGGTGCAATTCACTGACAATTTAAGCCTTTCAAACTCACTATTACGTCCATAAAAAGGTACGAGAGAGTTCAAGCAGCTGGGATGCTATTAAACTTAAAGGACGGCCTTAAAAAAAATCCAATTCACTTTGTCAAAATGTCGAGCAGCTAGCTATCAATAGCCTTTCGCACGGACTACTTTTTATACCGACACCACACAAAAAAGAGAGTCCGCACGAAAAAAAGTGAATTGGGTTAGACGCGCCGCCATCTTGTCGAGAATCGAAATCCTATCAGAGAGCAATCTACGTTTTACAACTTGATTTAGAGAATACGTTGGACGGAACAGCTTTGATCTTGCAAAACCCTAAAGTCAAGCCTACGGTGCTCAAGGGAGATGGAAAGTTAGGGTTTTGTGTTTACGATTTCGCCGTGGAGTAACGAAAAGAAAAGAAACACCACTGAACGTTCAAGTGTAGAAAATGCCAAAAAAACTGATGTGATTTTAGGCACGACTTAAAGGTGCCCGTTCATCATTTCGATAGCGCTGCCCTCATTCTAAACACAGCATCTACGTTCCAGATTCTCCGTTATCCAATTACATAGGCTGATGTGGGTCACGTGATCTCGTTTTAGTTATGAAAATCGCTGCTGCGAATAGTGTTGTTTCATTTTTAATTTTCCGTTCTTTTTTTTTATATTGCTCGAAGATTCTACGGTGCTGCATTTCAGAGTTAAAAACGTGAAAAGGCGCCTTTAAAGATTGAATACGCATTCGGAATACGGGTCTAAATCTTGGTCCCCCCCCCCCCCCACTCCCACTCCCCTCCGAAACAAAACTAGTTTAGGATTCCCACCAATCTTTTTTGCCGTTTGAAGTCGGGTTGTCAAAAGCAAGCTCTTTCGCCAAGTTAATCCCACCGAGTAAAATATAGTTCAAAGGTTAAATGAAAAATATGAATATTTGCTTATGAGGGTCAATTTTCAAGTGCTTCGTTTAACGTTTCAAGTCTTAGTCGGTGGTATTACCTTGGTGAAAGACTTTGGCGTTTGATATCGCGACTTGATACGGCGAAAAAGCTTGGTGGGAATCCTTAACAAGTTTTGTTTTGGGAAGATATCACATCTCTTTGGTCCAAATTGATAAGGCCCAATTTTTTTTTTCGCATTGCCAGACGAAACAGGAAAAGGGTCTGCCATCAGCTGTAATCTCGTCAGGATATCATCGAATTCATATTATTTAGCAATGGGCACAGCAACTGTTCTTCGTTTCGTGCTGTTGTCGTATTTTACATTCCACCGTTCTTCGTGTTCCTTCTTCAGGGTTCAGACAAAACCTGGAAAACTTGGAAATCTCGGGGAAATGAAAATAGAGCCAAAACCTCAAGAAAATTTCAGGGAAAACGAGAATTTTTTTTGGAAAATCAGGGGGAAAAAATATTTGTGTATGATCTGTAACATGGAACATGTCATTAGCAGACCACTTTTCAAACAAAATCATCGGCTAATAGCAAGTATTTTAATTTGTGCTTTATTATGTTCAAGTATTTTAGATATAACTTTAGTAAACCAAATCTTAGGCAAGTACTAATATCTGTGATGAAAATGTGTTTAGTCCCGTCTGGACTATAGTGTCTAAAACACTATTTCCTGGGATGGTGGTTTATTTTCGTAAAAATATTAAGAAAAACATTAGCTACTGCCTGTTTCCTAACTGAACACCTTGTAAACACCTGGAAATTACCATTGGATGCACCTGGGAAAACCTGGAAATGATAGGGAAATCATTGAGACTTAACAAAATTGTCTGAACCCGTTCTTGCAAGCCAAAGATATGATTGTAATGTAGCAAAATGGTAACTGTGCCATTAAACCAGTATTGAGATTAATAATCTTGAATTTACACTTTCCCTAAATTCCAAACCTTCCAAAAGGCACGTCACATTGTTAACCATAGCTAAATGCAAAATTCCACCACTCCTCATATGGAAGACTGTAGTATCTTGAATTATCTCGTAGCCTAGTAGGCTAAGCCTTAGCTAGACAAATATCAAGTGACCCAAATTATTTGGTAGGTTAGTGGAAATTGCAATAACAGCTAGGTGCCTCTCGGCGGACAGAACCCACAGGTGCATGTGAATGCAGTAAAACATTTAATTTTCGACCCGAAATTATCAGATTTCTCACAATAAAATTCCTATTTCTCACAATAAAATTCCTAAAGTTAAAACCAGGAGCAACGCCCGTTTACAGTTTTCATTGATCCATCATCTTTTGTGATCGACAAGCTATATACAACTACCTTCAGTGATCGCCAAGCTTATATACTTTTTATCTGGATACTACGGACATTGGCGATTTTTGGCGGACGACGCACTAGCGTGTGTTTTTAATCCTTAGTGTGTTGTAATGGCGCTTTCATGTTAACTAGCGCCAGTCACAGCAACACGTGGAAACTTCCTTAAAGTAGCCAAACAGGCCATAATATAGGACGACATGCTTTATTATAGGTCTTGCATTCGTTCTTGTGTTATCGCACCCCACCCCACACCCCCATCCATTGAAGAAGAGACGGGCAATGGAAATGTAGATTAATTGTCATATTGATTGTGGTCGACGAAAAATCTTAGAAACTGTACCTATCCGTCCCATCAAGAATTTATAGGGTTGGGAGGAGAATTTTTGACTGAGACCCATACTGAAACGTCTTGGATACATTCACATTAGTTCAGTCTTAGTTTCTAGAGGGCGCCACATGTTTTATGTGGTAATTTCTACTCAGTTTTTAGCCTAAAATTAAACTAAACTAAACAAAACTAGCTTATAATTAATTATTATTTAGCCTAGCTTAGTTGTAATTTAGTTTACTTTTGATTTGGGCTGAAAGATGAACAAAGATTACCAGATAGAACACGTGGCGCCCTCTGAAAACTCGGACTGAACTAATGGGGATGAATCTAACGTGTTTCAATTACGGACTTTTTAGAGTAACAAATTCTTCTCCCAAACCCTACAAATTCTTGGTCACATCTACATTAATAAAAACTAGTTGCAGTACAGCAAGTGTTGTAAAACGGCCAACCGAGCCACCGGTCTGAAAAAACAACGCAGAATACAACAATCTCCTCTAATAGTCACAGTATTCGAATATTGTAAACGGAATGATTGTTGGCAATAGACTGAAAACAGATGGTTGCCAATAAACTGAAACAATGGATAAAACAGTGCTTCAGGTACAGGCAACTTAATATCAATCCGCTGGCCAAAGGTTCTGTATTAAAATTAAAGAATTAGGCTACTTTCTGCCCAATATCAAGTCTGGGGAAAGGTCACGGCCGTGCTGGGTGATGCCGGCCCAAGCCAAATTACGCTGAAAGAGACATTCACCGCTTGCTAATGGTTCGGTCGTACAATTAAAATAAAAGGATTACTGAAACTTGGTTAAATATTGAGGAAATAAATTACAGAGCCGGCGGACTAAAGGTTTGGACTTTGCTGTGCAAAAGCGTAATTATTTATTTCCGGTGGAAATATTCATATGAAAGTGCATGGAGTCCGGGTTAGGGGAGGTGCTGAACGAGTGAGCGAAGCGACAAACACATGAGAGAACAAAAGACCCCCAACGTTGCAAACGGCGTATCAAAAACCACCCGTGCATTGCACGGCTTCAGCTAGTCGGCTTATAACATTAGCCTTACAACGTTACACTGTAAAAACATGTGTTTTAAAATAAACAAATTTTAGACACACCTAGAATACATTTTCTGATGCTTTTTTAGTGGGAAAACACATTTTAGAATTTGACACATAGCATAGGCAGAGAAGAAACTTGTCAAAACATTAGATTTTATATATGTTCCCAATATGAAATGCATGTAAAATAAAACACTAGTGTTCAATTTGCAACATTTATAAACATGTGCTTAAAACAGGTTTAGCGAAAAAATTGTGTAAAATAAAACACTGTTACAACGCATATATTTTTTCAAAGTAGAGTTTAACGAAAGCTTTTATGTCTATCATGTGTTGCAAAATAAACAAGATCAAAATACCACTGTTTTATTTTATACACCCCATCGCTATATGCGTTTCAAGCGTGTGTTTCAGTGTAAAATGTTGCAAACTGAACGCTAGTGTTTTATTTTAAACAGCGCATTTCTCGACTGTAGCACTTTATAACGGTAATGTTTTGAAAGGTTTCTACTCAGGCAATACTATTTGTAAAACGATTTTATGTGTTTTTCACTTTAGAATGTCTAAAAACGTTTTCTAGTTGTGTTTAAAATGTGTTATTTTAAAACACGTGTTTTTACAGTGCAACAGTTGAAAAGAAAGTTAAGTAAACGTTTTAAATTAAATGAAAGTAATTAGACATTTTGAAGTATTTTTTCCCCTTTTCTGGGTCATCCTCCGCATGGAAAAACCGATAATATCGTCGACATGAACGCTGTACACGTCACCAGTCATAACTCACCACTGAATGGGATTTTTTTTTTCTTTCATTTTCGCAGAAAGCCATCGAACGCAACTAAACTTTTAAAATCGAAATGGTTGATGCATGCATGTCTCAGCAATCTTCCAAGAAATCATTAATTGAAACGCATTTTTAAATTTTCATCGAAATTTTCCATTGTTTCGTTGTTGACGACACGAAGGATGCACAACTGATTTTTAATATTCAGTTTCACTGAAGCGAGTCGTGATTCGTTGTTACAGCGCCGGTGGGACGCTGTATTTTTTATTGAAGCCTATATAAATGTGGCACGTACAGGTGTAGGCACACCTTCGTAGCACATTAAATGCATCCGTTCACACTGAACATCTAACTCTAACAGCCAGTCAGCCGCCAGTTAAAGACCCAATAAACGAGACGGAGAACCAAATCGGCTCGGTAAGGGAAATAAATACAGATGGAAATCTACTTCCGTTGCCTTTTGGACTTAAATGTCAGACTGCTTGAACGGGAATTGAACCCTCGACCTTTACGACCAAAGGCCGGAGTCCTACCGCTAAAGCCATACTGACACGGCCTTACTGACACAGTTAAAGAAACCAGACAATCTTATTTCGAATGCCTGCTTCAGGGCGCGTTTATGCAAAAAGGCCTTCTCGCTCGCCGAATGCTATTTGCTAGTCAACCGTTATTTATTATGATTAGTTTCCCGTTGCTACTAAGTGAATACGAAAATAGATGACAAATTGTATGTATTATAAATAACTACACGGATAAAGAACAAAGTGCTACAGTAATTTTAAACATTGCTGCAAGATTGTTGTCACTTCACGCTATTTCCAAAATTTGCTATTCTCCCTCAAAGTACAGCTTCTAGCAATGATCAAACGTCGGTAGAATAAGTAGCTTCTCGCAGCGAGAATTCAAAATCCAACATGGCGTCCATTTCGTGGCTATCGAATCGAAGACAAACCATCGAATGCCGGATACAAAAAAACAGTCCGTCGTCTTGTACTGCAGTAAAAATTGTTTTCCTGTTGTCATAAATCGACGCTCAAATGTTGCAAGCATCGTACGCCGTGTCACGAGGCACGAGGAGAATCTTTTCGTCTGCGTCGTTGCCATGGTTACTAATACGCATAGACAACTCGAAAGCCGCATACTCCGGTAAAGGCGAGAAGCAGCCATCAGATTTAGTATTGATCAAGTAAAAGCTAGTGAGCGAGAAAACTGTCGTTGCGTAAACGTGCCCTCACACCTCCTGGATCATGCGAGGTGGTTTGCTGGAAAAAAAATTCAACCAGTAATCGACATTCACGGCCAGTAAACTCTGCGGTGTAACGTATAACGACTTTAAAAGTTGACAATATGGCTGCCACAAGCAACGTAGCCAAGGAAGTTGCTAAGCAACGAAGGCATGTTCATCAGTACAACCAGCCGGTATAGAGACAAACATCTATCGACAACTTTATACTGGCAGTTTTTCAAAATGATAAATTTTGCGTTTCTTTATGTGTCAAATTTTTATTAGTTTTAAAACCAATTTTAAGCAACTTTTCAGTTTTCAAACTGCCACTCAAGAATTTCAAAGTCAAACATAAATATGTCAACATGATCGTGTAGCCAAAAAGTGTCGGCTGTAACTAACGCCCTCGACTGGGAGAAAACAGCAACAGGACAAATCACCGACTCAGCGACGTTATCGACGGACATATTGGCTAATGCACATGACTATGCTATTTTTCACCCAGGATCCGGCTGGTACTTTAGTACAACCATAAAGAATAGGCTAGGAAGCAGAATTGGAAAAGCAGGAAATACCAACAATTACAGCATTGTTTTCATTCATGGGTTTAGGTAACAATCACTGAAGCTCACACCATTGTCTTCCATGGGTTTGGGAAACAAAACTGTGAAGTTACATTGTGAAAACGCATCCCAGGAAATTCTTAGTACCGTATCCTGGGAAGTGTAATTTTCATAGTAAAAATGCATCCCAGGATATTCGTACCATGTCCTGAGAAGTGTGATTTTCATTGTGAAAACGCATCCCAGGAAATTCTTAGTACCGTATCCTGGGAGGTGTAATTTTCATAGTAGAAA